>JALIZH010031879.1:0-16624 GCA_030522465.1 Rhipicephalus appendiculatus
TATCTCGGAGGCCACGGTTTTGCCTTCGCTTGCACCCGAGAAAGTGGACACAAACGTATTCCCAATTGCAGAATTGATATACAAACGGAAGACAACTGTGAACAGAGCATTTCATGATGCGTAATAAAAGAGTTCAACGCACATGAAGCGAGAGATGGATGGAGAATGCAAAGGCGAAAATCGCCGGGGCCATTCGTGCCTGATAAAGCGAGCTTCGTACCACTGATCGTAAGATACATTGCTCGTGTATGTAATTCATCGCTTTGACATTATGTATATGCCCAAATTTAACGCATTTAGGCGTTACAGAAGGCACGTCGGAGTGCCTCGAACTCGATGTCAAGAGATGCTCGCTTGCAATTGCGAGTTGTAGTACGCCGAAATCACTGAAGCATCTTTTGCATAACAGTTCGCTTTTATGAGCTTCCTGCTTCTCTTAATGAGGGTGGATTAACGGAAGAAGCTTTCTAGGTCCTTGATTTTCAGGAAACCGCGCCTCAACACCAACGAAAGAAGGGAGTTCTATAGTGGCCTATGCACATTGGCTTGCGGACGGCTCCCTTTGCACTACCCAGTTATGGCCAGGGGCGGCGATAGAGCGCAGGTGGCGGTGTTTTTCGCAGCCCCGCGTGGGCAGAGTCTGACGGCTATATATACCGGGTGGTCGAAGTACGATTGAGTAACGCGAGCAGTCCGTTCAGGTGATGTAGGTGTAGAACTAATGCAGAACTAGTGGTGTGTGTGTGTTTCCGCATATGTTAATTTCTGTATGTGTCATCAATTCCAAGTCATTTGATGTTTAATAAATTCGTTGCCTCATGGTGCGATCGCACCCGTCATTTTCTTTTTTTTTTTTACCATTTGAAATAACTCTCAGGAATCACCCTAAAAACCTTGTGATGCTAGTAAAAAATTACTCTGACTGTGCTCGCTCAAAAACTCAGTGGGGTAAATTATTACTACCCTTTCTACGTTCAAAAACTCGGTTAGCATGACAGTAAACTTTTACCTCGACTGGTACGTGGCAAAAAAACAAACAAAAAAAAAACAGAAAAGGGGTGCGCTAGAGGACAAGCAGTTCACTCCCGTTTCTAGTTATTTTTTTGTTTAGTGTGTATGTAAGCTTCACATTTTTTGAGCTATTCGGAAATTACTTCGTAAATTTGGCAGCCTGTATTGCGCCATGAATCAGTAGTTGATGCATATTTCTTTTCGGTAACTATTAGAGTAGCATGTTAAAACTTTTTCTATATTCTTCACAGACTCATTGTGAAAGAAAAACTACCAAGTTTAACTCGGGTATAGGGATGTTCAATAAAAAAACTCCTGAAAAAACAAGATGTTTGTGAAAGTGGTGTGCAATAAAGTTGAGGATGCAGTTCTTAATTCAAACACATGTTTCATAAGTGTTTCAAAGCAGCTGAACAATGAACTTAAAATGTGCACATTTGAGGGGTTAAGAGTCATAAGATACAAGGAAAACATTAAGAAAAAGGGCTTCGGACCAAACTCGAGTATCTACTTAATGCAAGTACACTCTAAGAAAAAAAAGTCAAAAGATAGCCACGACACCATGGCTCTCTTCGGGTAATAACTTGACCCCTTTTGGAAGGTAGACGCAGAGAAAGAGAGTTGGCATTTCTAGAGAAATCACAAAACTCTCGTGAAGCGCCTTTCGATTGGCTTCCGCGATGCATACATTTCGCGCGTTCGCCGTTCGGCCAGTTTGGCGCCGTTGTGGCACGCCCACCCACTCGCGCCGGCGCCGGAGTGACGCCGCCGGCGTGACGTCTCCGCTGCCTCCGCCTGCTCTCTCTTCTCCTCCGTCTTTTGGAATGCGTTGCTTTGGTTGCGCTGCTCGCGTTGCTCGCTGGTCTTGTAGGTTTGAGTTCGAGCGAACATGCACGTCTGCGGTGGCGGTCACGCGGTCACGCCAATCTCCGTGCTCGAAGTGACGCTTGGAGGGAGGCATATTCTTGGAGCTGCGGACACACACCATGTGCGCCTGTTAACGGTGAGTGTACTGCTTTCGTAGGTACTAATTACACAGCTTTAGCTTGGCGTCTGCAGCAGCTCTGCGGAAGTAGGCTGCCAGCCATTTCCAACAGTAGCCTGCATTCGCGGTGCTGTTGCAGATGTCCAATTAAAATTGTCGCTTAACGATTTGAGATCGCTACGCGCGTTGTTGTGTAAGTGATTGCATGGCTCACCAAATCAGTGATGCAATCACTTTTCAAGGGCCATTACTTTCTGATCGCACATTGAGTCTGCACTGCTGAAAGTGCTTGATATCGTTTTGAGATGCGCTTTAGTGTACGTCATAATAACATTTCCATCGATACTCGAGTGTGCAGCGTGCTTCGCACGTGAAAACATGGAAATTAAATGTTCGTGTACAGAGACGCACTGTATATCGTGACGTTCGGCTTTTAACAGAATCGAATGAGTGTACGTGACTGTGGGAGCTATGTGCGGTAATTCTAGCATATGCGATGTCTGATGTCAACGGAGACGGCGTCCGCGGGCGTTGGTGTCGTTCGGGCGCTCGGACTCACATGCATGTGTTGAACTGAGTATTTAAAGGGGCCCTGCAGCACTTTTTGAGCATGGTGAGAAAACGCTGCCGATCGGTAGTCGAGGCTCCCAAGAACACGCGAGCCATATATTATAGCGCAGCGCGTGGGCTGCAATTCACAATAAATTTTCAAAGGCAGCAAAAATTGCTTTCTCTTCTTTCGACAAATGACACTACAAGCTCAAAAATCACTCGTCACAGCCATTTTATCAGCCATTGGCTGACTTGAGCATGGCGCGCTCGGTCGTTACTGTGGCCGCCGCTGGAGGCCGCGACATGTCCACGCGTGCGCGCGCGATCGGACTGAGAAGTCGCGTTTTCGAAGAAAAAGAATAGAGAAAAAGTGCTCAAGGTCACGAGGCGCGCGTGACTTATTTTGTTTCCCCGTGCCATCCCTCCGTGCTTAGGTTTCACCGCTTTCGTCGGGACGAGAGCAGAGACAATACAATTGCAGCGCGCGACAAATCTTTGTAACTCCGCTTGTACTTGACGGATTCTAAAAATTTTTGCGGTGGTGAATTCGTGAGGCAACAAGCTCCTTTAGTGAATCCATTGCATGTCTACTGGAAAAAGTGTTGCAGGGACCCTTTAAGGATAGATTACGTTTGTAAAACACGCGGTCAGTAACCGCTCACGGCGTGCCGCTGACTACCGGTGAATTCGCTTGGTTGTGGGAATATGGCGGCGCAAAGGTGGGCTTATTCTGAAAGCACCTTTTGAAGCGATTTATCAGAAAAGTAGTGCTTTCATTCGTGCATATTGAGAAACGAGGTCTCGCCTTCTTTTACGTGAAATTTGGTTTTCGTTGCGAAATTATTTAACCCGAAAAACTCGTGTCAGGTGTGTGTACAGTAACGTTGTGTTCAACAAAGGGTGGTTTAAATAAAACTAATCAGTCTGTGTGTTTGTGTGTTGGTTATTCCCAGAAGCGCGGATCGCTTCTCCAGCCTCTTCACTCCAGTTGACAGCCACATTCGAGGAAACAAAGGTGTCGCTATGGTCTGGCGCCTCACCATTAGTGATGGAAAAATCAACAGTGACGTTCGCCCTGTCAACGAACCAGTCGGTCCTACATTTCATTTGGTTGGACAAGACGACGTAGGAAGAGAGGTGAGTGGCACCCACGCAAAGCAGTCAAAACCAATTGCGTTTGTTGTTTAAAAAAGGCTCACATCATATTGTGCGAATAGTTTGTCACCAAGGCGCATGTTACAAAAACTACTATTTGGAAGTTGTGTTTTGCACGATAACGGCAAAAAACACAGTTACTTACCATGCCTGTTTGCATTGGTTGTTTTCATGTGAGCCCTCATTATGTCTGTGTAAATCACTTATTGTGAAGGTTTTGCAAACTCTTACTACGATTCCGTTTTCTCGTCATGATATCTCGTTCTTCTTTTAAGGTGCCATTTTTCATGGCTGCTCACGCTGAACAGGAGCGAACCCATAGCAAGTCACAAGTCTGATTCTTCCAGCCGTCACTACTTTTTGATTTATTCATAATCATGAGGAATAAATATGGAAGCATGATGCCGATATCTGCAGTTTATTTTGCACGACATGACATTATGCACGTCACAGTCGTCCATTTTGGTTGGCTATACTCATACAAGCATGAATGCTTCAACGGCTATGTTGTAATTCTGATACCATCTCTTCGGGCTTTCTGTGTTGCTCTGCTGAAAATGGCATGCTGTTTTGACGAGTTTTATTTAAAAGTGCTAAAATTGAACTATTCTTTTTTTTTTCTTTTTTGCAGTTGCTGCGCACCACGGCAAGTATTACTGGAGTTGCTTATAATGAATACTTCACTATTTCCAACAGCAGTCTCGCAAAAGTAGAGCATGGGTCAACTGAGTAGCTTAAGGTAGCTGTAGTGTCGCTTAACGCTTCGTTAGGAGACTCTCTTAGAGCGCGCCGACTCTGACTGAGCAAGAGAGTAACCGTTCTTCCTAAAAAAAAAAACGGTTGCTCTTTAAAAATAGTCGTATAAGTGGCAAGTCAGAACTCTACGAAAAGGTTCACACATACTCCTCCTTTTTTTATTAGAGTGTAGCACTATACTCGGATTATTTAGATCGGAAATCAGGAGAGTGAAAATACAGATGGAGTATGATATAAAGGTGCAGTAATGAGGGATAAGGTCCCAATGAGGGAGCGTGCTGAACGCCTTACAGTGAGCGAAGTGCGCACAAAACCTGCACGCGGGGAAGAGAAGCGATATAAACGAAAATTAGGTTAAAAAAATACGCTACCAAGGCGTGCTGTCTCCGGAGCAGGTAGTTATCGAAACATCTTTTCTTGAAACATATTGAAGGCTGTTGGGCTGAAAATGGAACTGAAAGACGAATTGATAAAAGTTTTTGTCACTTACGCCGAAACTGGAGTATGACGCCAGAGAGGCGCTGGCACTGCCGATAACGCTAGAAGCAATTGAGCAAGCAATTGATTATCTCAGTAAGGTAAGTCACCTAGACCTTTTGGAATAGGGTAGCATCCTATAGAGCTTTTAGGAACGAAATTACTTAGCTGCTTTGTCGCCTTATCACCGAAGCATATGAAGGTAGGCAATCGCCCGTGTTGTTTATAGCGAGCCATCTCATACTCGTACCAAAAACAGAAGCCGCCGAAAAGTAGCCTCCGTCGGTGGAAAATTATAGGCCCATAAGTATTCGGAACGTGGACTATAAAGTGTACGTGAAAGCGTTGGCAAAAAAGACTCCAAAATGTAATTACCAGTGTTGTTATAGCGCACCAAATGTACGGAACAAAGTGAAGAAGCATCTCTAATATTTGCATAAAAAGAAGAATTTTGGAATGTTACGATGCATACAATGGCCGTATAGCGATGATCCGATTTGACTTAGAAAAAGCCTTTGTTTGAAGGAGTCATGAATGTAAGTCCCGTTACTGGATCACGTTAATGTTGGCGCATTGATAAGAGATGGTGTAAAAATAGCACATCATAGCTCCTTTGCTAAGCTTGTAATTAAAAATAATTATGGCACCTTCGCCCTAGTGGTGCCAAGCCTGAACGAAGTGCGGAGCTGGGCAGCCTTCGTTGTTTCTCTCCGGTTT
Organism: Rhipicephalus appendiculatus; assembly: GCA_030522465.1. Lineage (NCBI taxonomy): Eukaryota > Metazoa > Arthropoda > Arachnida > Ixodida > Ixodidae > Rhipicephalus > Rhipicephalus appendiculatus. The sequence goes on from JALIZH010031879.1 coordinate 5,654, forward strand.
TCGCTTTCTTTCTTCTCTTTCTTTCCTGTTCTTTTTTTCCAGTTGTTTCCGTGTTCTTCTCTCTTTATTTATATTATTTACATTTGTTTGTTTTCCTTCATACTTTTATTGCTTTAATTATTTCTCTCTCTCTTCTTCTTGGTTGCTTCCTCTTATAATTTTTATACGTTGTTCGTGTTGTCGTGTTTTCCTAGCCATAGTAGTAATGTCGGCACTTTATATGAATATCAAGGCCCTTGAAGAACACGAGAACTCTTTTCCTTGGCTCGAGCGCGCACTCAATTTACTACAGCTCGCTATGCTGTATGTGGTTTAGCCTGCGTTACGTCAAGCGACGACGACAACATACGACTGCCTGGCCCCCTAAAGGGCTCCACACTTTAAAAAAAAACTTACACTAACACAAGTGCGAAATATGGTCTGCACCAAAGATGCCCTTGTTCAGCTCTGTAGTTTGCCTTGTACTCACAAGCATTTTGTTTTGAAGGAATTGATCAATACAAAAATCACAGGATATCATTTATTGACACATGAGATAAAGGTGTTACCGCATGCTGACGATATCGCCATAGGTTGTAAGAAATTGGATCAGCGTATGGGAGCCGCTAAGAGAGGCAAGAACCTTTGTGACGGAGTAATGAGGCGCTGTATATGTGCTAGAGCTACCAGTAAAGGGCTCAAGTTTATTCCCACCCGCCATGGTGATTTAATGGTTATGTTGCTCAACTGCTGAGCCGAAGGTCGCGGTACTGAATCCCGGCTGCGGCGGCCTTATACCCATGAACGCGAAATGCTCGAGGTTTGCGTACTTAGACTTACGTGCACGTTAAAAGCCCCAGATTCGAAAACATTTCCGGAGTCCACCACTACGGCGTCTTTAGTAACCGTATCGTAACTTTCGGACTTCAAATCCCGGCAATTATAATCATTACTATATGATTCATTCCTCAGTCGCAGAAGCTCCGGGTCACCACTCGCCATGTAAGTCAAAGTTTTTACTTGTTTCTAAAGCGTAGCAGCGTCTAAGTTATACATAGCGTCTCTAAGTGATGTAATTTTCTTTAAAAAAGTAGAAAAATGATCTGTCTGTCTCCATTGAATTCGCGAAGGCAATACAGCCGGATGTGTGAAGAAGTAATATTAGTTTACGCCTTATGATGGAGGCATCTGCTACTATGTAAGCTCCACATTCTTGGGTTATTCGAAAATTACTTTATAAATTTGGCAGCCTGTATTGCGCAATGAATCAGTAGCTGATGCTTATTTAAAGGACGGAAGAGTTAAAAGACCTGACAAATTATGGCATGCCCAATTTTTAAAAATCGCAAAACACCCACGTAATCAGAGATAATCATCGAAATTCAAAGCCCCGATCTAGGCGATACGAACGAGAACAGGTGCACTGGGCACGCAGCTGTGTCACGTCATAACGTAGGATGACGTGACCTAGTTTTGAAAGAAAGGCGCATCGTTGCAGAATCTGGTCAAGAAAAACAGCAAGCCATCTCAAATATCCTCTTTGGCCACTTATTCTTCGCGTCTTGTTTTTGTGAACCAGAAATGTGGCGTAAGACGCACATAATGCCGCGCGGTAGTGAGTACGCTTTTCATACACGTAAAAAAAATTTAAGGGGGCTGCAAGACAGTTAAAAAAGAAAAATAAACATCACGCAACTCAATCAAAATCTGGTCTCGAAGGGGCGACAAGTGTATGTGTTATTGAACTTTGGAAATGTTCTCGTCGATTCATTTGTAGGCATCTTGAGTATCTGGGCATATCCTTCATAAATGTCGACTTTGTGCTATGGTTTTCTTTTTTTGGTGACTATTAGAGTAGCATGTTAAATGTTTTTCTATATTCTTCACGGGCTTATAGTGAAAGAGAAACTACGAAGTTTAACTCGGGTATAGGGATGTTCAATAAAAAAACTCCTGAAAAACGAGATGTTTGTGAAAGTGGTGAGCATTGAGGTTGAGGATGCACTTCTTAATTCAAACACATGTTTCATAAGTGTTTGCAGATAGTTTAACAATGAAGATAAAATGTGCACATCTGAGGGTTAAAGAGTCATAGGATACAAAGAAAGACATTAAGAAAAAGGGCTTCTGACCACACTCGAGTATCTACTCATTGCAAGTACACTCTAAGAAAAAAAAAGCCAAAAGAGGGTCACGACACCATGACTCTTTTCGGGTATTCACTTGACACCTTTTGGCAAGTAGACGCACAGAAAGAGAGTTGACATTTCTTGAGGTGTCACAGAACTCTCGTGAAGCGCGTTTCGATTGGCTTCCGTTATGAAAGCGCCGCCGTATACGCCATACATGTTGCCCGTTTGCCGTTCGGCGCCGTTGGGTGGGCACACACTCTCGCACTGGCGCCAGGGAGACTGCGCGCCGGGCCAGCCACACGTCTTCTCCGCTGCCTCCGCCTGCTCTCTCTTCTCCTCCGTCTTTTCGAATGCGTTTCGTTGGTTGCGCTACTCGCGTTGCCCGCGTGTCTTGCAGTTTAGAGTTCGAGCGAACATGCACATCTGCGGTGGCGGTCACCCGGTCACGCCAGGCTCCGTGCTCGAAGTGACGTTTGAAGTGAGGAATGTGAGAATGTAAACGGTGAGTGTACTGCTTCCGTAGGTACTAATTACACACCTTTAGCGGGGCGTCTGCAGCAGCTCTGCGGAAGTAGGCTGCCAGCCATTTCCAACAGTAGCCTGCGTTCGCGGTGCTGTTGCAGATGTCCAATTAAAACTGCCACTTAATGAGTTGAGACCGCTATGCGCATTGTTGTGTAAGTAATTGCATGGCTCATCAAATGAGTTATGCAGTCACTTATCAAGGGCGATTACTTTCTGATTGCACATTGTGTCTGCACTGCTGGAAGTGTTTGATATCGTTTGCAGATGGGCTTTAGTCTACGTCATAATAACATTTCCATGGATACTCGAGTGTGCAGCGTGCTTTCGCGCGTGGAAACGTGAAAAAAAAAAGTTTGTGTGCAGAGACTCGCTGTATATCGTGACGTTCGTCTTTATAACAGAATCGAGAGAGTATACGTGACTGTGGGAGCTGTGTGCGGTAATTCTAGCATATCCATGTCTGATGTCAACGTAGACGGCGTCCGCGCGCGTTGGTGTCGTTCTGGCGCTCGTACTCGCATGCCTGTGTTTAACTGAGTATTTAAGGCGTGCGCCTGACTACCAGTGGATGCGCTTGGTTGTGGGAATATGACTGCGCACAACCCCGCTTATTCTGCAATCACATTTTGAAGCGGTTTATCAGAAAAGGAGTGCTTTCATCCGTGCATAACCAGTGGCCTATTGCGAAACGAGGTCCCGCATTCTTTACGTGAAATTTGGATTTCGTTGCGAAATTATTTAAAACGAAACGCCCGTGTCAGGTGTGTGTAGAGTAACGGTGTGTTCAAGAAAGGCCGGTTTAAATTATACTAATCAGTCTGTGTGTTTGTGCGTTGGTTATTCCCAGAATCGCGAATCGCTTCTCCAGCCTTTTCACTCCAGTTGACAGCCACGCTCGAGGAAACGATGGTGTCTCTGTGGTCTGGCACCTCACCACTAGTGATGGGAAAATCTACAGCGGCGCTCGCTCTGTCAACGAACCAGTCGGTCCTACATTTCGTTTGGTTGGACAAGACGACGTAGGAAGAGAGGTGAGTGGCACCCACGCAAAGGAGCCTAAACCAATTGCGTTTGTTGTTTAAAAAAGGCTCACATCATCTTGTGCGTCTAGTTTGTCACCAAGGCGCATGTTACAAAAACTACTATTTGGAAGTTGTGTTTTACACGATAACGGTCAAAAAACTCAGTTACTTACCATGCCTGTTTGCATTTGTTGTTTTCCTGTGAGCCCTCATGATGTCTGTGTAAATCACTTATTGTGTAGGTTTTGCAAACTCTTACAATGATTCCGTTTTCTCGTCATGATACACGTTCTTCTTTCAGGTACCATTTTTCATGGCTGCTCACGCTGAACAGGAGTGACAACATAGCAAGTCACAAGTCCGATTCTTCCAGCCGTCACTACTTTTTGATTTATTCATAATCATGAGTAATAAATATGGAAGCATGCTGCCGATATCTGCAGTTTATTTTGCACGACATGACACTATGCACGTCACAGTCGTCCATTTTGGTTGGCTATACTCATGCAAGCGTGAATACCGCAACTGCTTCTTTGGAATTATGATACCATCTCGTCGAGCTTCCTATATTTCTCTGCTAGAAATGGCATGCTGTCTTGAATAGTTTTATTTTTTAAAAACGCTAAAATTGAATTATTCATTTTGCAGTCGCTGAGCACAACGGCAAGTATTATTAGAGTTGCTTATAATGAATACTTCACTAATTCCAACAGTAGTCGCGCAAAAGTAGAGCATGGGTAAACTGAGTAGTATAAGATAGCCGTAGAGTCGCTTGACGCTTCGGTGGGTGTCAATCGACCGGCAGGAGTCACCGGCAAGAGTCGTCTGACGCCCTCAGAAGTGGTAGTGTGATCCTTCGCATCGGAGCCCTTTCAATCTTCCTAAGGGGGTCCGGGGACTCTCCTAGAGCACGCTGACTGGCATGTCGGAACTCTCCGAAGAGAGTAACACATACTCTTTTTTTTTGTAAGAGTGTAGCACTACACTCGGATTATTTATATCAGAAAAACAGGGAGGGAAAATACAGATGGGGTATGTTGCGCGAGAACGCCATAAAGATGCAGTAATGAGGGAGCGTGCTGAATGCCTTACAAAGGGTGAAGTGTCCCACAAAACATGCACTCGGGGAAGAGAAACGATACGCAACGAAAAATAATGTTAAAGAAATACGCTATCAAGGGGTGCTTTCTTTGGAGCAAAACGTTATCGAAACATCGTTTCTTGAAACATATTGAAGGCTGTTGGGCTGAAAATGGAATTGAAAGACGAATTCGATCATTAAAGAATTTATATGACTTATGCCGAAACTGGAGGATGACACCAGACAGGCGCTGGCAATGTCGATAACGCTAGAAGCAATTGAGCAAGCAATTGATTTTCTCAGTAAGGTAAGTCACCTGGACCCACTGGCATAGGGCAGCCTTCTATAGAGCTTTAAAGAACGAAATTACTTAGCTGCTTTGTCGCCTTATCACCGAAGCATATGAAGGTAAGCAATCACCTCTGTCGTTTATAGCGAGCCATCTCATACTCATACCAAAAAAAGTCTCAGTTTCACCGCTAAGGGTGAAGCAATGAATGCGATAGCAACAAATTGTAATGTTGTACGAAGTGGGGCTTGCAGCTAACTCTTCTCGATCCGTTCTCACACAACTCTACAAAATGCGGGTTTAAGAAAATACGGCCGCTCCAGGAACTCTTCACACGTTCTCTTCGCGTTGAGAGCGCAGCACGTAGAAGGGTATACCAGCCGCCCGCTGTCGGCTGCTGAGATAGGGAGATAACGCGCGCGCCAGCGACGACCGCGCTCGTAAAAGCGAAGGTTGCTCGAGGACCCGCCCCCCCGTCGCTCTTCGCACGCTCACAAAAGACGTGCGGGGCGTTTCCTCTGTGCTTGAGCATTCGACGGCTTGTCTAACATGCGGGGACATCTTATCGTATACGCCTCGGAGCGGTGGAGATGAGCCGGCTCGTTTGATCTCCGCTTCAGCCGCGTTCGTCGCTCCCGCTCGCGCGCTATTAACCGCGGATAGAACGTACGTCACTGGGGGGATCTTATCAATTTGGACTTTATACGCGACTGATGGTGACGGCGACGGCGATGGCAACGGTGACGGCGACGGCAAAAACCCGTCGAGACTGTCCATATAATTGCTACCGCAATAAAACAGAGGCCGCCGAAAAATCACAGTTGGTGGAAAATTATAGGCCCATAATTATTACGAACGTTAACTATAAAGTGCACGTGAAAGCATTGGCAAAGAAGACTCTAAATGGTAATTACCCGCGTGGTTTGGGCGCATCAAACGCACGGAATAAAATGAAGAAGCATCTTTATTAATATTTTAATATAACATCATGTAAAGTACAACTAAATAAACATTTATTGCAACTTTTGTGCTAACATTTCATGGTGGCACCATTCCCGTTTCATTAATTTGTTCTCTTTTTTTTCTTCATTCTCATTTCTCATGGTCATTTTTTATAGTAATTGCATTATTTGCTGACTTTCTCTTGCGTTGTGAGGATGATTTTTTGTCTTGTAAGCTCATAATTCGTGTCCATTTGTTTCAATATGTAATATAGTTTTGCTTTCTGTGCAACACTTGCAATTCACGCTTTTAGAACATGCTTCCTGTTTTGTTTTTTTTTTCTATATCGTTTTTCTCATATGCTTTTCTTTCGTTTGCCAATTTCCTGTCGTGTATTGAATGAATACGATATCCGCTTGGAGGTCTCCCTTACAGTGTTTACTTCGGGACCTCCTTCTGTAAAACTCATGAACTATGGCGCTTGTATTCTTAAGATGTTAAATAAACTTCAAACTTCAAATATCATTTGTACAGAAACAATATCTTAAAATATTGGGCTGCATCTAATGGCCGCATAGCAATAATGTGATTTGACGTTGAAAAGGCCTTTGTTTGAGTGAGTCATGAATTATAATTTGCGTTACTGGATCATTTTAATTTTGGCACAGTGATAAGAGATGCTTTAAGATTGGCATATCACAACTGCTATGCTAAGCTTGTAAATTAAAAAAAAACTTAGCACTGACACAGGTGTGACATCTAGTCTGCGCCAACGATGCCTTCCTTTAGCTCTATTGTTTGCCGTGTGCTTAGAAGCATTTTGCTTAAAACTGCTGAGCAATATAGAAATAATAGGATACTAGTTCTCGACACGTGAGATAAAGGTGTTACCTTATGCTGATGATATCATGATATATTCTAACAGTGAGAACAGTCTATGGGGGAGCCGATAAGAGAGGCAGGAACCTTTTATGACGGAATAAGAAGGCGTTATATATTTGCTGAAGGTACCGCTAAAGTGCTCTAATTTAGTCCCACCCGCCACAGGTGATCTAGTGGTTATGTTGCTTTACTCCTGAACCGAAGGTCGTGGGATCGAATAGCGGTTGCAGCAGCCTTATATCGATGAAAGTGAAATGATCGTGGCCTGTGTACTTGGATTTAGGCACATGTTAAAAAACAAGAGATCGTCAAAATTTCCGGAGCCCTCCACTACGGCGCCCCTCATAACGATATCCAACTTTTCGAACATAAAAGTGCAACACTTACTATAGATCTAATTCATTCCTCAGTCGCAGATGCTTCGGTTAACCACTTGCCAGGTAAGCCACTTTTTGCGTGTTTCTAAAGCGTAGTAGCCTCTAAGATCAAACAAAGCGCCTCCACGTGAAGTAATGGTCTTCGATCGGCGGAAAATGAAAAAGTTGCGTGCACGTCGAAAATTCAAAGCTGTAATCAAATTATACAAAAGAATACAGTTTACGATTAATACGATGTAAGAATAAACTTTATGTATATATATATATATATATAATGTGTGTGTGTGTGTGTGTGTGTGTGTGTGTGTGTGTGTGTGTGTGTGTGTGTGTGTGTGTGTTTGGTGGGGCGGGCGTTTTTTAGTCAATACATATTTTCTATTAAAATGCTGCGATAGGCCCCTGTCGTCTTCGCGAACGAACTTTACGCCGAGGCGGCAAAAGTTTGCCCCACGTAACGTCGCGTTCAAAGGAGTAATTAACACACGCTTGTTAATTCACCTTTCAGTCATTAACATGAAGACCGCTGCTTGTTTGGAAGAGTTGCAGGACGCGACAATTTGAGGCAGGCACAATTTTCTTTAAAGCGCGAAAAAACGCACGTTATTCGAGATAACCATTCTCGAAAATCAAGGCCATCATCTAGGGCGATACCGAGGAAACTGAGCTCATCGGGCGCGCAGGAAGTGCGACAGCTGTGTGACGTTGGAATTGAAACTCGCGTGACCAACTTTTAAAAAAGGCGCGTCGCAGTATAATCTGGTCAAGAGATACTGCAAGCCATCTCAGATGCCCCATTGTAGAGCTTAATTATTCTTTTCGTTGTGTTTCTTTTTTTTTCAGCAAGAACTGTTTCGTGAAATGCTTATCAAGCGTCGCGGTAATGAAAATGACTTTCGTAAAGGTAAAAAAGAATTTAGCGGGCTATAATATGTATAAAAAACAAGAAAAAACCTTGACACAACTCAATCAAAAGGAGACAGCGGGCTCGTCACTCAGACAAGTGAATGTGTCGTAGAACTTTGTGAACATTCTTCTTGATACAGTTATTGGTACCCTCAGTATCTGGGCATATCCTTTACAAATGTCGTCTTTGTGTCACCGTTGCGTTGGAGGTGGCTATTTGGGTAGCATGTTAAAGTGAATGTTTTCTGTTCGCCCCAGAGTGAAAGCGAATGTTTTGTTAGCATTTGATCTTGTTTTGTGACAAACTCTATGCTGTCGTTATCGTAAATGTATCTGGTTTTCTTATTCTTTCTTGCCTATTGTGCAAGCAAGAATATGTATCGTCTAGTTTTCTTTAGTTCTGTCAAACTAAGATTACTTGCTTTATGCGAATCGATACGATAAGCGTTACTGTAAGTGGTACTGTATGAGAGTGATTTTATTTTTCGTAATAAAAAAGGCGAGAATTATGATAGATTTCGATACGGAGGGTGTTGCAGTGCTAAAAAACAGAATATATTTATGGAGTGCTAGAAGGAAAAAAAATTAAAACAAGCAGCACTGCAATAATGCAAAAATTATTATTACAAGGCGACCCGCCACGGTGGTCTAATGGTTATGGTGCTCGACTGATCACCCGCAGGTCGCGGGATCGAATCCCGGCCGCGGCGGCCGCATTTTCGATGGAGGTGAAAATGCTCGAGGCCCGTGTACCTAGATTTAGGCGCACGTTAAAGAACCCCAGGTGGTCGAAATTTCCGGAGCCCTCCACTACGGCGTCTGTCATAACCATATAGGGGTTTCGGGATGTTAAAACCCATCAATTATTATTGTTATTATTACAAGACGCAGTACAGACAAATGATATATTGTATAAAATACAAGGGTGCAGTGCAAATAACGCTTGACTGCGGGCAAACTAATAATATAAAACTGTAGCGATGCCTCATTCAATAAAAGCAAGATATGCACAGTACTAAGAGTAACGTCATCGCATTATGTCGTCGTAACAAAAAATTGGCCGCGTATCTGCGTGCTTCGCTGCAAATGTCATCGAAAGACGATAGTCTTCTGCGGGTCTCATCCGCGGCCACCTGTGATGCTGTTCTCGACCATTTCCGTCCTGGCATGACCAAGCGTCTTCTCGCCGCAAGCGCGGTGTTTTTGGCAGCGTGTAAAAAGCTGAGAAGGCGCGCAGAGCGACCACGAAAAGAGATTCTCTTGTTTGCAGCGACGAGGGCAGACTGCGCCAGCTATCGCGCGTCGGATGAAACACGCGGCACTTCGCGCGACCTCGGAGATAGACGACGGCTCTTCGCTTTTGCAAGGCAGCCCGCATTTTCAGCGCAGCCTAAGAAACACTAGGGTCTTCAGAATTAAGTATCTATGTATTTTCTATAAAAGAAAACACCACTTGATACTTCCGTATTGTTGTTGCGCCTCAGATATGCGTAATATTTGCTTTTTGATCGACAATGTTCACAAGTATGCACAAAAACGACTGATCAAGTTGGCTGGGCGTTCAGAAAGCAGTCAAACTTTGGCCAGCCGCTGAATCGTTCGACGTGCCGACAAACAGAGAAACAGACAGACAGACAGAGAGACCAAAATTTCTCCGTTAAGTAGGGGTGTGCGGATAGTGAAATTTCATTTCGAATCGAATAGTGCCGAATAGTGGCCAAAAATGTCGAATATCGAATCGAATTTCGAATACCAAAGTTTTTGGTGAAAATTGAAAACAAAGAACAAAGAAAATCCAATCTCTTCATGTCCTCGAGCACATAACGCGTTGACTGACAGCCACCGAAAGGGTAGAAATTGTCATGCAGAAACAGCGTCTGTTCCACGTGACCTTGCTTCAAACTTTTTCGCCATGATGTTACGGTGTTTCCTGCAGTCAAAAACATGCGCTTACTGGGCGCCTCAGTAGCAGGAATGGGAAGATATCGCAGAGTAATTTTGAAGAAACCTGGATAAAGTGCAACTCTATGCGCTTTCCATTATTTCAAGGGATCATCCTTTCTTGGGGTCAGGAGCTCATTCAAGTATTTTTTGAACCTCTTGAGTATAAGGTCTCAGCTCAGTGCTGGTTATATTTTGACGCTAGCAGTTCGATAGTTTCCTAGACTGTTCTTTGGTCTTTTCTGCTAGAGCCATGACATGCGGAAATGACATAATACCCTTTAAAATAAACATGCGCTCACTTTTGAACCAGTCTATCGGCGAAAGTTTTCACGGAAGGCCTTCAAGAACGATGTTAGCGTTAGTTCTGGCCACTCAACCCCAGCCAAGTTGTACCACTGGCCTTTTTCGCGCTGTAGATATTCGTCCAATCGAATTATTCGAAACTTCGAATACTAGCTATTCGAGAGTCGAATCGAATTATTCGATTAAGTATTATTCGATTCGAATTCGAAACTCGAATATTCGCACACCCCTACCGTTAAGGTGTCCCAAGAAAGACTATCGTCTTTAATAATTCAAGAGTAAAAAAGGTAGTTTAGTGGTAGAGCGTTTAAAGAAAGTAGGCCAGTTGCCTGTGAAACCTGGGAGCTTTCTGGAATTTCAGAGGAAATGATCTCCTGTTCCCAAGCGATTATACTCAAAAGCTTAACGACTGTTTGCCGTAGTTGGCGAGTACGACAGGTAAAATTAATTTACTATTCCCTGCAATCGTTGTATTGTTATTAGGATGAGATATCTTCGGTGTCATGGCCTCGGGAAAACCATCGTTTAATCACCGAAGATAGGTGTGCCGAGGTTACATTTACCAGGATCTGCAACGCTCAAAATTCTATTC
>JALIZH010031880.1:0-16605 GCA_030522465.1 Rhipicephalus appendiculatus
GAAAGCTGCAGTTTTAGAGCAACAACCGCGTGCTGCTTATAGTAGTTCCAAACGGCAGCCCGTGTCTCTGGACGGAAAACTAGAACTTTTGCATGGAAGCAATGATGCTCTTGCATAAACTGTAGTCATTTTTTACCCAGCAGACTGTTGTGCCGGAGAGAGTGCCTGAACGTTTGTACACAATAACTCAATACATGAGAACTGCAGAGCACAACTGCAGCAAAACATTACTATATTCTTTAAAATGTCCTAAGCAGGCATAAATTCACATTTATAAATGAGCAGCCACATAAATAAATGGATTCAGACTTCAATTGAACAAGTGATGTTTCCCTGCTTGACATCACCGAACTTCCTCTTTAACAAACTCTTTGTACTGAGCTCCCTTGCAAGTGAAGTTTCAGTGTAGGTGCTTGTAGCTATGTGTACGTTTCCTAATCTCCTCGTGGTGTAAAACCAAGATCCGTGTGTGCACTTTCTCGAAACCTCAGAATCTGTGAACCTGCGCGTCTATCTTTAAAAGTGCTGGTAAACAATCATTTTTACACTAAAGCTTCTCAGCCAATGCATAAACACCTAACTGTATATCCAAAAGACAATAGGTTCAAGGAAAACGCAGAAAAAGATAACGATTTTATACTTACTAGAATTAAATTAGGGCAAGAAGGCAATACATTTCGTTTAACGTGTAATGCGTACAGTAGCGCACAGTTACAACTTCTTCGAAACTTTACATATTGTTGATAACGCAGTTGTCATCATGTCATTGAAAAGGCTTCACGTGACTTCTTTCCTTCCATATTGCTTTAATACGGCGCCAGCATTCATCGTATGTCATCTGTCATTGAACGCAGATACACGTTGGTAGAATACTAATCAGCTGAACCAAATATTTCTTTAGCAGGGCTAAATGGCTAGTTGGTATTGGTTCATCTTTTGGCTGAATAGGGCGCGCACACAGACACGGACACTAGGAAGAATAAAACGCACACAACACAGGCGCACACAACAGGCAGAAAGGTTGTCACAAGCACGGGACATCTGAAGATGTCATTTTTCCTGAAGGGCCCACGGCGACGAGGAGGAGCGTGCAACGGATCCTGATGGCTTTCCTGCGAGACACTGGGCTGAGTGACATTTGGTGACGGACCCCTATGATTCAAGAGATGCTCGGGCGGAACAATTGCCGGCCATTTAGGCCAGGCTAACCCCGCCTATTGCAACATCACAACCACCACCACCACCACCACCAACAGGCGCCTGTGTTGTGTGCGTTTTATTCTTCTAGTGTCCGTGTCTGTGTGCGCGCCCTATTCAGTCAAAAGATGAACCAATTAGTTCTTTTTTTTTTTGCATTCGAGGTTTCGAAAATAATTTTCCTATTTTCATTGCATTTTTCAGAAAAAAAAAGTCAAAAACACTCCTTCCCTTCATGCTTCGCCCGCCACCGCTTTCGGGCATGTTGCGCCCTCTTTAGAGCGTGTTGTGACTCGCTAGTCGTAGTTTCTTTCGATATTATCAGATATGTGAGAAAGTTTTTTTATAGCGGGAAATTCAAATTACTAAAAAATACCATGCACTCCTTAAAGATGTTTTCTTTACAGTTAACATTTCTCGTTTTATGAAAAACACAGCTGTGTTTTTTTTTTGTCCACAACTTGTCCGAAATGCGTAGGCAGCAGCGATATTTTGCTTTGACATTACTTCAGCACACAAAGCGTTTTATTCATGCTCTAAATCGGAGTAACCGGACCAAATATTGGATGCCTTTTCCATACGTAGTCAGTCGGATATCACAAAATATATTCGATATCCGTTAAGGTTGCACAACCGTACGAAATAATGGTTATTTGAGTGTCCAGCTGTAAAATACTGATCTCTCGCAATGTAAGGTTCTCAAGTTCATTTTGAGGAAAAATATTGCGCTCTCCGTACAAGTCCTGCAAAAATGGGTTAGGCTTAAGCCGGTATTGTTGCTAGATGAATGTACAGGGTCGTAGCTTCTGGCATGCATCAACATGTGCTCACACTATGTCATTCGTTTAATCTAAATATAGTTTTGTCGTCTTAGCGGGTAATGCTGATTTATTTGAGGAGTGTGCTTAATGGTCTGGTTGGTGCATATTAGTTGCGTCTTAAACGTTGCTTCATTCATCTGCTGATTGATTTATTCAGTAAACTCTGCTTATCGATACTGTTGAGTGGATGCAACTATTTTGATGTGGTTTCTCAGCATGGGGTTTAAAATATGCCGAGAAGCCACAGCTTTCTTGAATGTTCGTTCTTTCTGTCTTGAATGTTCTTGCTTGTTATCCATGATGTTGAACAGCGCAAGTGACAAGGAATGCTTGCAAAAATAAACAAAAAAAACAGGATGGGCGTTGACTCGCTACGAAGTTTCATAGCATTCGATCGGGAAATATCAAGAGTGGCGCACAACACACAAAGAAACGACGAGAGATGAATTTGCCTACACACCCAAATAGTTTTTTTTGTACACATAATACCTGTTGAACATCATGAATCATTACCAACTTGCCCTAATTTCCTATTCATTGTTGTTATTTGACCTCTCCAGTGTGTTAAGATGATAACGATGCGACAGCGTGCGCGATCATTTTTTTCGCTGGACAACTTGAAGTGTTGTCAGAAGCATGTGATTTCATTCTTTGTTCCTGTTTGCAGAATGTACCTTGTGGGTTCGAAACACCACGAAGAATAATGTATCGAAGAAATGTTTCAAGAAACACGCCACTCTCTGTGCGAATGGTGTTTCCCTGTACGACAAAAACACCTGCAGCGACTTCTAAACCCGAAACAAGATCTTGAAGAACTAGTAAACGAATAAGACTTGGTGTAGAACTAGTAAATTAATAAAACTCGGAAACTAACGGTAACTAAAGTCTGAGTTCATAAAATGTCTCGTGCGTAAGGGTTATTTCCAAATGGCCAGATGGCTTCGCTGATGACATCACGGGTGCCAGTCAACGAACACACCACGTTTTTAAGTCGACCTTCGAATCGCCCTTGTTGCTACTGCTCACCCGTTCGCAATAGATCAGCCCCTCGTCAACGAATTCGTGAGCATTTCCTCGCTTAGAGCGTGGCTCTGTATAAGGCAGGCCAAGGAGAGCAGGTGTCGATGTCTTAGTGACGATATCAGTAGACATGTCTGGTGATAGTGGAAGAAAACCTACACTGTAAACGCAAACTAGCCGAATTGGGCGTTTTAAGGGCTTAATACTACCTTCATTTGGGACCGTACTCCCTTAGGGAGTATTAAGATCGGTGTAATAAAGTTCTGCGTCCTCAATTTTACTTCCTTGAGAAATTATGGGGATAAAAGGTGGAAGAAAGGAGGTAAATTTACGATCTGACGCCATTTTGTTAAATGGAGTTCAAGAACAGAAAACTCCTATTTTACTTTCTCGGGCATATCTTCCCTTTATTTTATCCGAAGCTTTAGTGCCTTCAGTGCTGGCGGGCATGTATGCAACGGCGCGGGCGAAAGAAGTGTTTCTCAAAGTGCTAAATAAATTCATGAACGTGCTAATCAACGATTTCTTCGTCTCGTCGACTGATGCACATTGTTGTACGGAATGCACACTACCACTGGGCTCGGGTTCACGAGGCATTTCGACCACAGAATAACTTCGCTTATGTTGTTTTACCATCAAATCGAAGTTAAACTAAAAGTAGGAGCGTGCACACCCTCGATGTGGCCTATCGGCACAGCATGCACACTCAGTATACCCTTTTGGATGACGAATTGGGCAAAGGCGGTGTGCCTCAACGCACGGAATAAGATCCGGTGTTCAAAAATCCCGGCGCAAAAAAAAAGAAGAAAAACAAGAGAAACGAAAGAAAAAACGCGACTCTCCTCAAGCGGCTGCTCTGAAAGGGACGAAGCGAAAAAAAATGCCCTTGACCTTCGAACGGCGGCGATAAGAGAGGAACCATCGCACGCATGCTCGCGCGGAGGGGAAAAAAGAAAGCAAAAAGAAAGAAACGCGGGAAGAGAGCCGCGAGAAACGCGAGAAGTTCCGAAATGACAGCGAATACTACCGCAGGCTGGCCCCAGCGGCGTGCGTGAGTGATAGCGAAGCGAAGCCGTCATGGGATAACGTCGGTTTTGTGAAGGACGCCTTTCAACTACCCTGCTATGCGTCGATCATGTGTGCACATTTCATGCCGGCAGCCTTACTGTGTTCTCGTCGCGGGACGTGAAATGTGTGGTTTGACGACAGTGCAACATGCACTGCGTGTGCAATGGTGTGGCAATGGCCCGGTGACTCAAGCGAGCAGCAGCTGATGGGCGCGCCGCGTTCGCGGCACATTCAGGAACACAAATGGTACGTAATACTTATGTTTCCTCTGTTTGCGCGACCTTGTCGCTTGGGCAGCAGTAGGTGCTGTTCTGCATATTGCGTCGCGTCAAGAGTGCAATGAAAAGCGAAAAAAGAAAGGCCATTCTCGCATAACAACGATGTGTGATACGTGTTTCGAATTGGCTGACCGCTTGGCGTGGCCAGGCAATTCAAGCGAGTGCGCCTTAAAACTGAATGTTTGTACGACATAATTTCCTTGCTTGCGATAAAGCATGAATGAAGCAGTGCTTCCAGGGAGTATACACTGAAGCAAAAAAAAAAAAAGACAGCTGTTATCACGCTGTGATGTGGTAAAACGTGCATTAAGGCCAGATTTGTTTTCTATTTATTCTGTTGTCATGCGCAGATTATGAGCAAGTAAGAGTACTTTTTGACGACAATTTTGCCTTGGGCACTTTGTCCGTCTCCTACACAAAAAATTAAATTGCATATCAAGGCGCATTGACATCATGAGCTTGTATACATTTAGCTAGAAAGAATAAGTCATGTTAATGACACATTATGATGGCCATATGATGTGTAAGACATGTGCTTAGTTACAGTGTGTTTGCTGAAGCACATGCATTTTATGGTATGGTCACTTCATTAGTCACATATCAGCACTAGAACTTGCCAAGGTTACATGTGCATATTTATGGAATTTAGGAGATGTGTCACTTGTGCAAGGCTAATTTAATCACATTGATATAAGTCAGTTGAATCTGTTGAACCTCGTTGTTGAATCACCTTGTTCCTTCCCTCTGGTTATTTTGTTTTACTTTTTGTTGCCATAGTGTTTATGATCAGCACACAGTATTCTGACTGTTGACACAATTTCTGACAAGGTAAACAGGCTGGTACTTTGTCCACGTCTTCTATTGTCGTCATTACAAGTGCACTGTTTAATTTTGCCATGAATCAATACCAAGTCGCCCAATCTTCAGTCCTAAACAGAACAGCTGTGGTTGATGAAGAAGCTAGTGTTGCATGTGTTGTAAGTGATAACTGTTGGTGCGTAACGTCCCAAAACCACCATACGATTATGAGAGACGCCTTAGTGGAGGACTTCGGAAAGTTAGACCGCCTGGGGCTCTTTAACACGCACCTAAAGCTAAGTACGTGGGCCTCAAGCAGTTACGCCTCCATTGAAATCCGTTTAACTCCAAGGTTAATCATACTAAAATTTGCACCCCTTTACACTACAATGCTAACTTCACTGACAGCTAAAACTACTTGAATGATGGTACACAGGACAAAAGTACACTTCTGGTGCTGTTTCGCATTTCATTGCAGTTGTGTACTCTTTGCCCTCTGTACTTTAAGTCAAAAGTTCACAAAAAACTACTTAGCAGCATCTCACTATTGCATTTGTTTTGCGTTCTTTTTAAAGTTCTGCAATAGTATAGTCAAGTGTGAGTCTTTGCCAAGACATTCATATTTCTGGATATGGAAAGCTTAATGGACGTCTATTACTTTCAGGAAGACATTTCTGGCAAAGCTGCAAGACTTGCTCACCCACTTGTTTGTGTACAAGACACTGTATTTTGGGAACACTCCCCTGTGTGTCACTCTTCACTAACGAGGACCTGAAGTGTAATGCAAACCACAGAAAGATATACACACTTAGTGCGAAAAAATTACAAAAATAAAGAACCATGCACTCACAGAATCAGTATGAACGTGACCAAAAATGCCATACACGTGTTAAATTTCAGTTGCTAATACTGTGTTGTCCTGTTCCCTTCATTTCTATTTCTATGTGTGTTGCTGTTTTGTTCTCAAACTTTAACTATGAACTCAATTCCTGACTGCTTTACAGGCTCTATAGATTCGTGGTCAAATTCTATTCAACCACATCCAATATGCTAAGCCACCAGCCACTACTTGTAGGAAATTTTTAATTTTAGGCATGTGATTGCCTAATTTCAAGTTGACTTTGCAGCCATGGTAGTGGTATTAACTTTCAATGTGGTAATTATGCACATGCCATGAAGTGAGGAATTAAAGATGAACTTTTTAGGTTGCAGATGACAGTGGCTGGCATGGGAATAGTGTAAACATAGCTGTAGTAATTATGTATAATAGAAGTATTGGTATTTTGCAGTTGTGTGTTAATGGCGACAAATTCCCAAGTATATTTTTAGAACACTGCGTTCATTTTCAGATATTTGTGAGTACGTATGTGCAGCCATATATGAATGCAATGTTGTCATTTTGCTGGCATGGCTGAACGCCTTTACAAATTGTGGTAAGTGGATCTACAATCAACACCACAGGTCTATTTTGGACTTTTCTGCAGAAAACCGAACTGTATGATGATGTATGACATGTTTTGATGCCATAGGGCAAACTAATTCAATTAAAATCTACAACATGCCTCCCTGCATGGTTGCATATTTTTTAAAAGTAATGCTAGCCTTATTGTACTAACTTAGTTGCCTTCATGTGCAGGCTGACACCAAGTTCCTTGTAGATCCCATTTCTCTGGATTGTGTTTACATACTAGCACTGTGAAGTGCACATGTCAGTGTGCATTATGATGAGATTTGCCACACTACTTTCATGTTGCTTTACTGTTGTGAATTATATATTCATAGCACGGCACACTCACTCATGAGTGCACTCAACTCACACTCACTCACTCTCATTTGAACGTGGTGAGTTGAGTATGAGTGAGTACTCATGAGTGTGAGTGGACGTGAGTGTGAACGTGAGTGAGAACTCATGAGTGTGAGTGGTCGTGAGTGTGAACGTGAGTGAGCACTCATGAGTATGAGTAGGTGTATGAACGCGAGTGAGCACTGATGTGTAAGTGGGCGTGAGTGTTAACGTGAGTGAGCGTGCACTCATGAGTGTGAGTGGACGTGAGTGCGTGCGTGAGTACTCATGAGAGTGAGTGGACGTGAGTGTGACGTGAGTGAGAACTCAGGGTGAGTACGCGTGAGTATGAACGTGTGTGAACTCATGAGCGTAAGTAGGTATGCCGCACAGAGAAACACGGCGACCATAGCTCGGCACACTCACTCATGAGTGCACTCAACTCACACTCACTCACACTCATTTGAACGTGGTGAGTTGAGTATGAGTGAGTACTCATGAGTGCGAGCGGACGTGAGTGTGAACGTGAGTAAGCGCCTAAGAGTGTGAGTAGGCGTGAGTATGAACGTAAGTGAGTGCCTGCGAGCGGGAGTAGTCGTGAGTGTGAACGTGAGTGAGTACTCATGAGCGTGAGTGGACGTGAGTGTGAACGTGAGTGAGTGCGAAGGCTGACAAAATTGTGGTGAGTGACTTTGAGTGAGTACTCCCTTAAAGTGCCGACCTATGTGTATAGTGCTTGGGGTGTACTGTATACGTTCTTAGTGTTTTGTATTGGGTGTAGGTTCTGTGCAAGAAGATAGAAATATACATATGCTTACACTGACATGAGAACTGCTACTGTTTTGATTCCAATAAAATATTGCGAACACTGTTTTTCTTATCATTCTTATCACAGGTGTTTCGTTGAAGAAGACGGCAATACTACATTTTTTTTATTCTTGGTACATCATTTGTGCAAGAGGAGTGCCACATACACATGGACTTTCACAAGAGCGAAGTGCATGTTCATTAACTTTTTTATTTAACGGGAGACCTGTCACCGCTAATTTGTGGTGGTTGTACTTGACATTGGGGCATGCTTATGCATTTGATTTAATGCATTTGTGTGATGTTTAACAATGAAAGTTAATTAGTAAGATTGTAGGTAGTCGTAGTAAGATTGTAGGCGAGGGCGTTGTTTCTTTGTTCTCTCTTCTTTTTTTTTATTAAATGTATATAAGGAGAGGTTGGTGCCAATGCGTTCATTACAGTAGTAAGATTGTAGGTTGTCTCCGAGTGTGAAAGCGACTAAATACTGAATTTGAGTTAGAGAATCACTGTGTGCCCCGCGAAAGTGCGAGTTGCGAATAAGTGCTAATTGTGGATGTAGATTATCGTTCAGCTAATCCGAAGGCGCTGCTGCACCTCCGTTTGGCTCGTGAGAGTACGCGCGCAATAAATGCACTTAGTGTAGGCGCGTTACAATTTCCTTGTAACTCAGGCATTTGCATAGGCGTGCACACGGGGAGGGTGGGGGGGGGGGGGGGAGAGTCTGCCCCGTGCACTGACTTAATAGGGAGGGTGGGCGCAGCGACGAGCCTTCGACCCCTCCCCCCCCTTCCACCTGAAGAGGCACCCTGCGCACGCTTGTGGGCATCTGCGTGAGTAACTTTTATATGCTATGGGAGTCGTAGCGGTGAGCGCGCCGGTGGATGACGAGAACGATGTACACAGGCACGCTCGCGGCTCGCGCTTAGGGGCCGCTGACAGTCAGTCGCGGCAGAGTTTTGAAATGATAAAGATGTGTTGCTCAGTGTTTCGTCTTCGTCTCTGAGGGCTTCCGTGCGGCGGGAGGCACATACCCCATCAATGAAAACACAGGCGGTCATACCGCTCAGAACACGCCGCTGCCATGGGACGCGTGCAGCTCGCGGCAGAAACAACGAAAATAGCTCCACATCATACGCCCATGGAATGCACATATCTTCGGCCATCTGAGGATACCTTTTGTCACGCTGGCATCCACGAATTTCGGGCGAGTGAAACAGTGTCGAAGTAGTCAAGAGGGCACACGTTTACAATTTTTCTAGCGGCACGACACGACGAACCGAATGGTTCGAAGCTGAAGGTGTTTACCTTGGCCTTCGTGACGCGCCTGAGTTTATGTACTGGCCTTGCGAAAGCGCTAACACATGCCGATGCTACGAGAACAAAAGTTCGAGGTGTCGCCAACGGGTTAGTAGCCGCTTCGTAGATATATACCCCCGTGAAAAACTGCTCAAGCTAGAGGTGGCGCTGTGGTGTAATGGATATGATGTTTGCTTTCAGTGCGTGTGGTCGCGAGTTCGATTCCTTTGTCGTGAGTGCTTGTATGCATATGTCATGTATGTGCATGAATACATTAATGTCCATTTTCTAATATGTCCTAGCTATGAATCGTTGCAAGAAATGTCTCTAAAACGCTAGTATAGTGCTTGAAATACCTTTTTTTTTCTCGCCCTCTCTCGTGCCGCGTATAAAGGGGCGTTTTAAAAGCTCTCAAAAGAAGCAGAAAAACTTCCAATGAACTCCATTCAAGCCCCCGAAATGAGTTAAATAAAAACACCAAAGTTACCTCCTTAATTCCCTCTTTTGACTCCGTTTACTTTCTACACAAACCTTGTTAAGCCTTCTGCACCGCAAATCGACTGTGTATCTCGAAAACGGAGCTGTTTTATCGGCAGTATACGCTTAGCGAAGCCTCATTACTCAAATCTAAATCAAATACCAGCATTATTTGGGAATGAATGAGTTTATTAATGCAGGCCGTCGGCTAGAACGATTCGAAGTGGACGGCTGTCGCTTCAACAGGCACCGCCATCTTGCCCTGCGTACCCCCCTAAAACCTCCTTTGGTAGGGGGGTTTTGCGTAGTACGTTTAGGATGCAAGTTAAGAGCCGGGCCCAAAACTCCCAAAGAGGCTCAAACTCGTTTGCTGTGTATAAGGCGACAAGTGCGACGGAATCATGATGGAACATCCATGTTAGTTTGTACTATCCAGCACCTCTACCGCAATATTGCACAACAAGAAAGCACAGGTCGGCAAACTAACTCATGAGTCGGCTCGCTTTGACTCAGATCGAGCCTTCCTTCTGAGTGTGACGGAGTCCGGTTAAGTAATACGTTGATGAGTCCGAGAGAGTTTGGTTGGGCAAAATTCTGGCGAGTCTGAGTGAGCCCCGAGGCCAAACTATATTTCATAAGTTAGTCTTAGTGAGCTTCACATTTTTGGCGATCTATGCAGGAAATGTTTATTGAGAAGGCTTGACGGTGAAGGACTGCATGGGATGAGGCTGTGGAAATAATTAAAAATATCCTCCTATCGGCCCACTCTTTCTTTGCCGGGTCGCGGTTACAATATTTCCAGTATCAGAATTGGGTGAAAGTTTCTGTGATAAAGTTTTTTAGCATGAGAAGTTTTTGCGCATGTGGTCCCGAAAACGACATCCGCGCACCATAAAATTAATTAACTGCAATGAATCCAGAAATACATATCATGTACCGGCGGACAGTCGTCGTGGTTGATCTGGCTGCTAGTGTCAGTGCTCCACCCCATCCTTATTCTTCTAGTTACTTTAGTTTTATGTTTGGCTCCACGGTCACTAGTTCTCCTAAGTTGACGTATCCCCTTACCACTTCCTGAGCCTGGCTACATATTGGAAAACGCTGGTCTCTATCGATACTCTAGCATATTACTTTAATTTTCTGCGTATGAATTTTAGACTTACCGTTCTGCTTGCCTTGTCCGATACTGTAACCATGAGTTGCAATTTGTCCACTGAGTTACTCATCAATGCCATGTCACCAGCGAATCGCAGGTTACTATGGTACTCTCCATTAGCTCGTAACACTAACTTTTCTCAATATAGGGTCCTGAAAACGTTCTGTAAGCACGCGATCAGTAGCATTGAAGAGATCGTGTGCCGCTGCCTCACACCCGTCATTATTGGCATTTTCTGTTCTTTTTATGACCGACTATGGTGGCTGTGGAATCGTTGTATATTTCTTCCAGTATCTTTATATGATTTGTCGACCCCCCGGTTTTCCGCAGTTCCTGCTTTACTGATCATATCTCCACCGAATCAAATGCTTCCTTACACACAGGAATACTATGGCACTACTGAGAGGGTGAGAAGTATCGTAATTAAACGTAATAAGAGCTACAAGATGAAGGTGGTACAGGCCTACAAACCTATATCCAGCAATGATGACCTTTAAAAAAAAAAAAAAAAAAAAAAAAAAAAAAAAAACCTCCCTGTCCTTCCTTTTCTCCTCTTCCTCCTCCTTTTAAAAAAAAGTGTTTTCCGCAGTTCCTGCTTTACTGATCATATCTCCACCGAATCAAATGCTTCCTTACACACAGGAATACTATGGCACTACTGAGAGGGTGAGAAGTATCGTAATTAAACGTAATAAGAGCTACAAGATGAAGGTGGTACAGGCCTACAAACCTATATCCAGCAATGATGACCCTTTAAAAAAAAAAAAAAAAAAAAAACCTCCCTGTCCTTCCTTTTCTCCTCTTCCTCCTCCTTTTAAAAAAAAAGTGTTTTCCGCAGTTCCTGCTTTACTGATCATATCTCCACCGAATCAAATGCTTCCTTACACACAGGAATACTATGGCACTACTGAGAGGGTGAGAAGTATCGTAATTAAACGTAATAAGAGCTACAAGATGAAGGTGGTACAGGCCTACAAACCTATATCCAGCAATGATGACCCTTTAAAAAAAAAAAAAACCCTCCCTGTCCTTCCTTTTCTCCTCTTCCTCCTCCTTTTAAAAAAAAAGTGTTTTCCGCAGTTCCTGCTTTACTGATCATATCTCCACCGAATCAAATGCTTCCTTACACACAGGAATACTATGGCACTACTGAGAGGGTGAGAAGTATCGTAATTAAACGTAATAAGAGCTACAAGATGAAGGTGGTACAGGCCTACAAACCTATATCCAGCAATGATGACCCTTTAAAAAAAAAAAAAAAAAAAAAAAACCTCCCTGTCCTTCCTTTTCTCCTCTTCCTCCTCCTTTTAAAAAAAAGTGTTTTCCGCAGTTCCTGCTTTACTGATCATATCTCCACCGAATCAAATGCTTCCTTACACACAGGAATACTATGGCACTACTGAGAGGGTGAGAAGTATCGTAATTAAACGTAATAAGAGCTACAAGATGAAGGTGGTACAGGCCTACAAACCTATATCCAGCAATGATGACCCTTTAAAAAAAAAAAAAACCCTCCCTGTCCTTCCTTTTCTCCTCTTCCTCCTCCTTTTAAAAAAAAGTGTTTTCCGCAGTTCCTGCTTTACTGATCATATCTCCACCGAATCAAATGCTTCCTTACACACAGGAATACTATGGCACTACTGAGAGGGTGAGAAGTATCGTAATTAAACGTAATAAGAGCTACAAGATGAAGGTGGTACAGGCCTACAAACCTATATCCAGCAATGATGACCCTTTAAAAAAAAAAAAAAAAAACCTCCCTGTCCTTCCTTTTCTCCTCTTCCTCCTCCTTTTAAAAAAAAAAGTGTTTTCCGCAGTTCCTGCTTTACTGATCATATCTCCACCGAATCAAATGCTTCCTTACACACAGGAATACTATGGCACTACTGAGAGGGTGAGAAGTATCGTAATTAAACGTAATAAGAGCTACAAGATGAAGGTGGTACAGGCCTACAAACCTATATCCAGCAATGATGACCCTTAAAAAAAAAAAAAAAAAAAAAAAAAAAAAAAAAAAAAAAAAAAAAACCTCCCTGTCCTTCCTTTTCTCCTCTTCCTCCTCCTTTTAAAAAAAAAGTGTTTTCCGCAGTTCCTGCTTTACTGATCATATCTCCACCGAATCAAATGCTTCCTTACACACAGGAATACTATGGCACTACTGAGAGGGTGAGAAGTATCGTAATTAAACGTAATAAGAGCTACAAGATGAAGGTGGTACAGGCCTACAAACCTATATCCAGCAATGATGACCCTTTAAAAAAAAAAAAAAAAAAAAAAAAACCTCCCTGTCCTTCCTTTTCTCCTCTTCCTCCTCCTTTTAAAAAAAAGTGTTTTCCGCAGTTCCTGCTTTACTGATCATATCTCCACCGAATCAAATGCTTCCTTACACACAGGAATACTATGGCACTACTGAGAGGATGAGAAGTATCGTAATTAAACGTAATAAGAGCTACAAGATGAAGGTGGTACAGGCCTACAAACCTATATCCAGCAATGATGACCCTTTAAAAAAAAAAAAAAAAAAAAAAAAAAAAAAAAAAAAAAAAAAAAAAACCTCCCTGTCCTTCCTTTTCTCCTCTTCCTCCTCCTTTTAAAAAAAAAGTGTTTTCCGCAGTTCCTGCTTTACTGATCATATCTCCACCGAATCAAATGCTTCCTTACACACAGGAATACTATGGCACTACTGAGAGGGTGAGAAGTATCGTAATTAAACGTAATAAGAGCTACAAGATGAAGGTGGTACAGGCCTACAAACCTATATCCAGCAATGATGACCCTTTAAAAAAAAAAAAAAAAAAAGACCTCCCTGTCCTTCCTTTTCTCCTCTTCCTCCTCCTTTTAAAAAAAAGTGTTTTATGCCGGCTTCCACCATGACTTCACTGACGTATTTCCGTCACGTATATGACGTTGATAAAATGTACGCGAACCGAATATCAAGAAAGAATCCAGAAGAAAACGTTGCGCGAAGTCGGAGACGCAGGAATCGAACTCATGACCTCTCGGACAGCGGCGACAGTTACCGGGCGTTCAACCAACGGCGTCATCGGCGAATTTGCGAAAATATTGTTACGGGAGTGACGAGTCGCTTGCACCGTAGTCTAGTTACAAGATGCGCCTAATACATCTTCAGATGCGCCTGATATATCACACTCCTTATCTCTGTATCTGCGTGCTCGGTTTGTTGGGGCGGTGCCGCCGCCTAAAGCGGGGAAGAGAAGTACTGCATTATGACACTAACGAACGTCCACAGTGCTGGCATCAGAGCACCCTACTAACGCCACCTAGGTGGCGTTGGCCCTACTTAGCACAGCCGAGGGGGGTCTCCGCAATAAGCTTCGACAAAGTTTCTGGAGCCTATCTCGGAGGCCGCGAGCGGAGGCTGTAACTTTTACGTGTTCTACGCATGGTCAAATTATATCGGTCGCGAAACTTGGAACGAAAAGTGGTCGAAGACCTATTGCCACAGACATCAACGCCCATCGGGCGATTGAAGCGCGACTTGCTGAGGAGGGGACAAACAAAGAAAACCAAAAACTCAAGACAATTTTTTTTTCTCGAATTCTCATACTTTTTTTATATGCCAATGTAAACTATAAATTTACTTTACGGTTTATCTGACGCTTGGCTAAATGGTTGATTGCCTCATTTTTTGGTCGAGCGCCATAAATGGGGGGGGCGTATGCAGGCAGTCTGCTATCAGTGCTTGTGTTTAGTTCGGCGCATTGCCGGGTCAACGAGGCATCGCTCATTTTTGCGTGGTGGTTTCGTGCGTACCTTCAGTAGTTTATTTATATGCTTCCGTGCTGTTTACTGACGTGACATTTCAGAGCTAAACTAGCTCACAGAATGTGTAGATAGCCGCTCCTGTGACTGCCGACTGCCTTCGCTGGCGCACGGGCGGCGCGCCCTCGCCTTTCGTGACGGTGAATGCGACACGGAAAGCGAAGAAACGCTGTACTCTAAGGTTGCCAAAGTGACATTCTCAAGGCTGCTGTCTTGCTGCAGTGGTTTTCCACGATTGGGCAACGTGAGTTTTCGAACTATTGTGCTATTGTGCTCGTGAACAGTTGTATCACAATTTCTTCATCTGCAAAGTTTTTGGTGTATATTCAAGTACACTATTTCGCTAATAAAACAACCATGCTTCCTCCAATCTTTCCTGTTGGTCTTCCTTTTCTCTCGCGCACGCAATTGGCGAGCCATAAAGGCGCAACAAAATTGCGTATTTATCAAAAGGCATGTAAAACGTCAGCAATTAAGAAAAATTTCAATTTCGCGCCATTTAGGGCAAATGCACGAAGTCGCTACCGCTTCCGGTTGTGACGTCATATTTTATTTTTCATTTTTTTGTTTGCTGTTAGTTGTCCCCTCCATACGTAGATGGCGACGGTGGCAACGAGCCGCCAGCTACTGGATACATGGGCTTCTACGGAAGTTACGCTACCAGTTTATATATACCTTGTTCTACGCGCCTATTTGACTAGGTGACGACGCAGTCAAGTGCTTTGTCTTTCGCGTTGTGCTACCGTGTGCAGCGTAGTCCAGCTTCGATTTGCGCCAGTGGTGTATCCCCGCCGTCTACTGATACGAATTCGATGGCAGCGACCACGAGAACTGCTGCATTATGCGTGGCCGAAAAACAACGGGGTCGACGGGCGAATGTCGCGCAAGTGAATTTGGTGCAGCGAAGGAGACGCCAGGGTGAAACAAGAGGCCTTCGCACGTGGACCTCTCAAGCTGAGAGCTCTGCCTCTCGCGTTTGTGATGTTTAGCGCATCGCAACCCAACTGGCTGGTATACAGACGCCTAAGCAGGACCGAAATGATCGTACCTTCGCCGAAGCGACCCACCAGCAGGATGCTGCTCGCCAACAACGCCGAATGCCAAGCACATCTGCAGGATGGTCGCCTACCCGCAAGCCATGCACCCATCGCTGCAGCGGACCGTGAGTTGGCAAAACGATTTAGTGAAAAACCGTTCGGTTTCGCTTGCACGGTTTGCCAACGCCTGAGGTTCATGTATGATTTGCGCGATGCTCCGGTGCGTGCAATGCACTGTCTTCCGGATAATGTATCTCGGTCGCGAATCGTTGGTTGCCGGGACGGAGAACATGCGCCACCAGGCGTCAATATGGGAGCATCAACGTCTAAAGGTGCTGCAGTCACTAAACGCCAATAGACATTAGATATCAATGTGCAATAAACATTCACCTACTTATGTGAAGACACGTTTCACCGTGTGTTATACCGATTCCTATATCAGAGAGATCAATCAAATTTTTTTTTAGATTGATAAGCCCTTGCCATGCGGTTTCTATTAATTTAAACGTGCGACAGATCGTTGGATTCAGTTACAAGAAATCCTTACCCTTTTTGTTGGCGCAAAGATGCCGCGTAAGGTCACATATTACGCTTTTACATCACCGTAAATTATATTCATTAAATGGCGCAGCAATATCGTGAGCAAGCCATGTCGCCGCAGATACATAAGCTAAATTTGAATCACTTTGCGCAGTCGTGTGCACTAAGTGATTCTAGCCTATGTGCAACTTTGGATGTCTCCGGGGTCCCTTAGATCTACCTTGTGGAATATCTGCTGATTTCAATGCTTAAAGTTCGCGTTGCCCGCTTACTCTTGTCACCCCTGCTAACTTCTCGCCACGTACCATGACCCCCGTTGTGAAATGCAGTAGGCATCCACTGCAACCTTTCTTGACGAGTTCCTCATGTTGTCGGCGTGCAAAATAAAGTGAATCAAAGAGCGTTATGACAAACCGTGGCGCCCACATTACCCCGAGAGTCACCAATACTGCAGGTTTCCCGTTCCCGCGAAAAGTAATAGGCTGGAGGGACAAGTGGTTGTACCGAGGGTCGCTAACATCCGATTTTCTGAAATAAGGAA
>JALIZH010031882.1:0-10496 GCA_030522465.1 Rhipicephalus appendiculatus
AGTCGTCCGTAAGAAACGCAACAGCGCTCACAAAGCTTTCCGGGCCGAGGACGGTTTCGGCCAGTGTCCTAAGATCTTTTCCTCCGACATTGGGCGATTGCGAAGTCTATCGAACACTTTTGACAATTCTTTCCTTGGTGCACTGAAGCGAAAGCATTCACAGAGAAGATGGGCTACTGTCTCCAGGCAGCTACAGTTATCACATGTCGGGCTACTAGCCATTCCGATTCGAAATGCGTAAGCATTCATGAAGGCCACCCCTAGCTACAGGCGCAACAGAAGCGTCTCCTCGGCTATAATTATTGCCGATGGAAGACGGAGATGTAGATTCGGGTCCAAGTTGTGAAGACGAGTGTTGGTAAATTCGGTCGAGTTCCACTGTGCGAGTGTCAGTCCACGTGCATGTGAACGAAGCCTTGTAGCAGCGTTCGTTCTTGACAACGGTATAGCTGCACCATGGAGAGCATCAAGAAGAGATCGGGCGGCTTCATCTGCACGGTCATTTCCGTAGATACCGCAATGGCCCGGTATCAACTGATAGGTTACGTTGTGCTGCTTCTCTATCACGCGGTGACGAAGCAGTCTTATTTCAGCGACTAACTGATCGTTTGTCCATGACGATATGGCGACATAATGCAGTGGAGGGCAGCTTTGGAGTCGGAGATGACTGAACATGCCTGTTGTGGCCATCACTAGACTTAAAGCTTAGGTTAGGACTGACCGAGGAAGGCCTAGAGCGGAGCTAAGTAATATGAATGATTTGTATTTTAAAAGCGAATCATTTCTTCGCAGACTAAACGCTCTATGACTGTTTCTATCTCTCTATACAGCCGCCTACAAATGGCCGATCCCATGGTTGTCTGCTTTGCTTAGCATAAACCAAAATTAGCTATGAAGGACGAGTGTATGACGAAGACGATAACAGATTAGGCCACGAAAACGTGTCATGCTTGTAGTGGCATTATGAAACCCTTTACCTCAATCACATGTTGCTTCTTTGTGGCTCACCCGGCTCCGTAAAAAAATCTACGCATCTCCACGAAGTGAATCTTGACGAGTCGGCGAAGCACTGGGGATCGTTCTTACCGTAAATCACCCTTGATATTGCCCACTTGGGCATGTAAATGAGTGACAACGCGTGTGTACAGTATATACAATGTGTTTTTGCCATTGAGCCGCCGCTTCCCGCGCCCTCATCACCGGAGTAGCAGCTTGTTGTCGGCGTTTCCGTTTTGCCGCTGCTTCCCGAGCTCACGCCCCCGGGGTAGCTTGCTGTCTGCGTAGACGTTGAGCCGCCGCATGCCGAGCTCTCGCCTGCGGAGTAGCAGCTTGTTGTCGGCGTTGCCGCCTTGCTTTTGGCGGGCGAGAGCGCTTTCACAATCGTTTTCATCCATGGCAGAAAGAGAATGTGTGCTTTGGAAAGCGCATATTCTTCATCGTCATTCATCGTCATCGCTGGACAATGGACAACGGACTACGCACAGGGGACAAGCCTAAACCCTCAAGTGCTTCGCCCCTAGAGAGAGAGAGAGAATAAAAAGAGAGAAAGGCAGGGAGGTCAACCGGAAGTGTAGCATCCGGTTTGCTACCCTACACTAACTTCGCCCCTAAAATTCTACAATAGTGGTGTCAATCACAGTGGGGATCATTAAAGAAACAGCCCCTCAAGAATTAGCAGTTTGGGTTTCGTTTCCGAGGCGCTAGCGGAAATTTTGTGTGGCGTCGTCGAATGGCGACGCCAGGGCCGAAAGGGTTAAGCTTCTCGTTGCGCCGGGTAGCGCGAACAGGAATTATCGTCATCACGAACCAGCACGCACATCGCTTCGTCCTCTTCAACTTCTGCTTCGCTTCCACAACACGTGCGCCAATTTGTCCGACCCGAAATACGAAACTATGACGGGTGAGTCTGTTCTGGGATTAAATATCACGTAACACCAAGACACAACTGGTCATGTGACTAAAAATGCCGTACCGTCACGTAAATATTCAAGTGACTAGAAACATGTAACATCACGCAGCTATTGCGTGACTAAAAATCACGCAACATCTAGTCACGTGTCTAAAAATCACGTAACGTTTGGTCACGTGACTAAAATCACGCAACATCGCGTAACAGCTAGTCACGTGAAATGTTCCCGCCATAAACCACGTTACAGCTAATCACGTAACATGGTCCCACCGAAAACCACGTAACAGTTAGTCACGCGACTGAAATCACAACACCAGGTAACAGGTAGTCATGTCACATATGATGCGAAGTCTAGCCAAGCCTAGCCATACTTAATACTACTCGCCAAAACCCCTAGATTTTTCCCTTTTACCGAAGTACCGACAACTGCCTCCTCTCCCGGCCCTTTCTCACGCGCAGCCGGCGTCTGCCGCCATTTTCTCCCTAACTTGGAAGGTTTACAAAACCACGTACGTCTAAGTACATTAGCCACGCTTCTTCAGCGGACAATATGCTAACTGTGGTGTTCGTGAGTTTCGGGTTCAGTGTTGTGTGCCAATTCCGGTTTAGGCCACAGAGATTCCACCGCCAGAGCTCCGAGGGCACGCTACCCTCTCCCGGAAAACAGACCCATTGTCTTCATGTATTCCTAGTGTGCTTCTAATAAACGAACCTAACAGACGTATGTAGCACTGGCGACGAGGGAAATGAAAACCCACTGAAGTTACGGATGTGGTCCACTGCAAATGGCGTCTCTTCAAGCTTCCATCGAGCCCTTCTCGGGGAAGGCCTGGACGTCATGGATTCAACGCCTTGGATTTTACTTCGTGGCGAATTCCATCACAGCCGACGAAAAGAAGCGAGCCCTGCTCCTGACTCTGTGCGGGCCGGAGACATTTGAAACCGTCCGCGCACTGGTCGCACCAAAGTGCCCAGGAGAAGTGCCGTATGATGAAATCGTCCAAATCTTGGCTGCACATTACGGCCCACGCCCATCTGAGCTGTACTGTCGCTGCAAATTCCAAAGACGCGATCAACAACCAGGCGAGTCCATTGCTGTTTACGTTGCCGCTTTACGTAAACTTGCCGCGGATTGTAACTTCGGCGTCGGGGCACTGACCGCGGCTGAGGCGACGGCGACCACGGTAGCTGCAACTACCGCGCTCCCCCTGGATACCATGAAAACATATTCAGCGCTAGCAATACAAGGACATGAGAGAGACACCACGGTGTCTCTCTCATGTCCTTGTATTGCTAGCGCTGAATATGTTTTCAAGTTCTGTTTACCAACACGCCCAAAAAATGGCAATGCTGGATATCATGTTACGCGACCGTTTCGTCTGCGGTATCCGAAACGAGCTCGTTCAACAGCGTCTGTTCGCCGAGAGGGACCTTACCTTTCAGAAGGCTTTCGACCTCGCCGAGAGAGCCGAGAGCGCTGCCCGGCAGCAAAAGAGCATCAAGCTCGAAACAGAAAAGTTAGAAGTGCACAAAACAAGCCACAAGAAAGGAGGCGCAAAGGGCGAGCAGCACAGTCCACGCAAGGCACACTGCTACAGATGCGACGGCTCGCACGATCCGGTTGAGTGCAAGTTCCGGAATTCTTCATGCAACTTTTGCAAGAAAATTGGGCACATTGAAAGAGCTTCCATCGCAAAGAAAGAGCAACGCAAAACTGCTACGCATCAAATGGAGCCTAAACCTGCAAGCGTGGAAGAGTCTGGAGACAGGTCAGCATGGGGCCTTAATACAGTAAAAAGCCTACAAGCATGCCCGAAGGTCATGGTGCCGCTACGCATTAACGGCAAGCTTCTGGAGTTCGAAGTTGACTCTGGTGCAGCGTATTCGCTAATCAGCAAGGAAACTTACGACAGGAGTTGGCCTACACAACCGCCTCCTCTAGCCCAATCAGACTTAAACCTTCACACGTGGTCAGGGAGAGCACTTGAGCCTCGTTGACGCTGCTCAAGTACAAGTGCGGCACAAGACCAAAGATTACGTTCTTCCATTGCATGTCATGGAAGGTAGCGGATGCAACCTTCTGGGCCGTAATTGGTTCAGTACTCTCAATATCCGGCTGCAAGGCGTGAATCAGACGGGTGATGCAACGCACACAGAGCCCGCAGTGCTGCACCGCCTATTAGAAAAGCACGCACGTGTTTTTAACGAAGATGTCATAAGCTACGAGGGACCACCAGTTCACATTGAGCTAGACCCAAACGTCCCACCACGCTTTTGCAAGGCGTGACCGGTTCCTCTTGCGCTCAGACCAGCTGTGGAGGAAGAGTTAGATCGCTTGGAGTAACAGGGCATTCTGCAACCAGTGCAACACTCGGACTGGGCAACACCCTTGGTGTTGGTTCGGAAAAAAGTCCGGATTGTTAAGACTGTGTGGCGACTACAGAAGCACGGTAAATGCAGCGTCCGTAAAAGCGGCATACACGCTTCCCACCACTGAGGAGGTCCTGTCGACTCTCAGCGGTGGAAGGATGTTCTCAACGCTTGATCTATTTCAAGCCTATCAGCAACTTCCGGTCACTGGAAACACAACAGAAGTACTGACCGTTAATACCGTGAATGGACTGTATGGAGTCAAGAGTCTTCCATTCGGAATCTCCGCAGCACCAGCAATATTCCAAAAAATTATGGAGACAACTCTCGCAGGAATTCCTGGCACCAGCATGTACCTCGACGACATAATTGTCTGCGGAGAAACGCCAGAGCTACACAACGAACGGCTAGACCAAGTGTTGTCAAGACTGGCTAATATGGGCTTGTGCCTACAGAAAGACAAATGTCGATTTGGAGACAAAAACGTGGAGTTTCTAGGACATCGCATCGATGAACCAGGTGTGCATACAACTGGAGCGAAAGTTAAAGCTATCATGGAAGCACCAGCGCCGAAAAATAGAGTTGAGCTCCAAGCATTTTTAGGCTTGCTTGCTTTCTAAGACCGCTTCCTCAAGGACAGAGCGACAGTGGCCTCACCACTGTACATGCTTTTGCATAAGGAAACACAATGGATATGGGAGAAGGAGCACCAAAGAGCATTCGAGGAGTTAAAGAAACTCATTCGCGACAGCACCGTGCTTGCTCACTATGATGAGCGCAAACCTCTTCTCCTAACATGCGACGCTTCGCCCAATGGTGTTGGCTCCGTTTTATCGCAAGTGGATGAAAGCGGAGCAGAGGCACCTATTGCTTTCGCGTCCCGAACGCTTGGCAAGGCGGAACGGAATTATGCCCAACTAGATTGAGAAGGACTTGCCGTGATATTCGGTGTTGATAATTTCCAGAACTATATAATTGGAAGACATGTGACTATTACAACTGATCACCAGCCGCTACTCAGCATCCTCGGGCCGAAAAAGCCGCTTCCGCAAGTCTTGTCACCACGCATGACCAGGTGGTGCCTGAAGCTGTCCGCTTACGACTACGACCTTGTTTACAGAAAAGGCAGTCGAAACCAGAACGCAGATGCATTGAGCAGGCTGCCACTGCAAGGAGATGACGACGAGCCATCGCCTCCCGGCGATGTTCTGATGCTAGAATGTCCGATTGATCCCCAACTTTCGACCAAGCGCATTGCAGAGCTATCGCGCGAAGACAAAACTCTTTCAGCAGTTATGCAAACAGCCCAGCAAGGAAAGCTACGAGTAATGAAAGGCGATGACTTCCGACCTTATGTGAAGCTAGCGCCCGAGCTGTCGACGCTCCACGGGTGCTTACTCAGGGGCTCTCGGGTAATAATTCCGATCGCAGCTCGCCCCGCAGCTTTAAAGATTATTCACTCAGGGCACAGGGGCATCGTCGCTATGAAGGCCTACGCAACAGGTTACCTTTGGTGGTCTAGTCTCAGCAAAGACATAGAAAAGACTGCCAAAGAACGCAGACAATTCCAGGAAAACCGAAGGGCACCAGCGAAGGCACCGCATCCAGAATGACCAAGAGCAGCGCAACCATGGGAGACAATTCACATGGATTTTGCAGGACCCATTGAGGGCGGCATGTTCTTGCTTGCGGTTGACTCATTCAGCAAATGGCTTGAAGTAGGGCAAATGACGAGCATACAGTCAAAACACCTAATCAAGGAATGCAGAAACCTTTTCGCAACCTTCGGTGTACTGTGAAAAATAGTCACTGACAACGGGCCGTCTTTCGTCTCGGGAGAGACAGAAGATTTTTTCAAACGAAATGGAGTGAAACATGTCACGAGCGCTCCATACCATCCTGCCACGAATGGTCAAGTGGAACTCATGGTCTTCGAGCTCAAGCAAGCGATTGCAAAAGATAAAGACGTCCCTATCGCCTACCGACTTTCGCGTTTTCTTCTAAAGCAGCACACGACAACGCATGCCGGCACGACGAAAACACCCGTCATGATGATGTTTGGTCGTGAACTCCCGACCGCATTGACATAGCTGAAGCCCTCAGACTCCCAGCTTACGGACGAGGAAGGAAAGGACGAACGGCGCATTCGCAAAAATCAAATCGTCTACGTGAAGAACTTCGCAGGCAACCCGGCATGGATAAAAGGAACCATCATCAAATAAGTGGGTCGTTGGTCTTGGTTGGTCAGCACGGACAGAGGCGTCGTGCGACGACACAAAAAAATCACGCCATATCCACGAAGTGAATGATGATGAGTGGGCGAAGCTCGATCGTTTTCATCCATGGCAGAAAGAGAATGTGTGGTCTGGAACGCGCTTATACTTCATGGTCATCAGCGTCATCGTCATCATTATCACGTGTAGTGGGTACATTCCACTATACTGGAACGCGCTTATACTTCATCGTTATCACGTGTAGTGGGTATATTCCACTATACTGCGTCATCGTCATCTTTACCACGTGTAGTGGGTACATTCCACTATACTGCGTCATCGTCATCTTTATCACGTGGAGTGGGTACATTCCACTACACGTGGCTACCTACCTACCTACCTACTACTACTACTACAGAGGGGGACAGACCCACACCCTAAGGAGCTTCGCCCCTAAAATCACGCCATATCCACGAAGTGAATGATGTCATCGTCATCGTTATCACGTGTAGTGGGTACATTCCACTATACTGGAACGCGCTTATACTTCATCGTTATCACGTGTAGTGGGTACATTCCACTATACTGCGTCATCGTCATCTTTATCACGTGCAGTGGGTACATTCCACTATACGTGGCTATCTACCTACCTACTACTACTACGACAACTACAGAGGAGGGACAGACCCACACCCTTAGGAGCTTCGCCCCTAAAACCATATTCACACTACGAGACAAGAAGCAACTCATGACAACGCTTCTACAACAGAGTCACCGGGAAATTTCCGCCAGTCTTCGCTGCTTCCGTTTTTCCTCCCAGACAGCCAGGCTGACAATCGGCAAGAGGCGCCGACTGCAGGCGCTCCAGAGTGCTGTGCCACGCCAGCGCCACTCCCATCCGACGACACTCTGCAGGGACCACCACAGCGGCCTCCGAGACGTCGCCGTCCCCCCCCGACCGTTACCAAGATCAGTGGTAACTCAGACAGAATGGGGAGGGATGTGTGGTGTTTGTGAGTTTCGGGTTCAGTGTTGTGCGCCAGTTTCGGTTTAGGCCACAGAGATTCCACCGCCAGAGCTCCGAGGGCACGCTACCCTCTCCCCGAAAACAGACCCATTGTCTTCATGTATTCCCAGTGTGCTTCTAATAAACGAACCTAACAGACGTATGTAGCCCTAACACGACGCGCCTTTCTGCTCACGCCAATCCCCGTAATTAGTGAGCGGGAGACGTGTTTCACCAGGTGCTGGAAAAACGTTAGGAAGAACATGGCTACCGAAAACGGGCGTTAGCCAATGAGATGGTTCAATGGTTGTCGGTGCTTACGTAAGAAGAGCGAAAAATCTAGGGGCTTTACTACTAGCAAAAGCTTGATGTTACTAGCAACGCTTACTTAGGTCGAGCACTATAGCTGCGCTGATGGTTCCAGCCTTGCGCCATTCGTGCGAGCTGCGCACTTTTTTTTCTCCCAACAGTAAATTCTCAGTCCTCTCCGAAAAACCGCGAGGCCTGTTGGTTTTAAACAGCGGAGATGTTTAGGCCGATTGTTAGTCCATGCACAGTGAACAGAAAACCATAAACGTGCGCACGGGGGGACGGGGGTCGCCCCCTAGTCACATAAGAGGAGGGGGGCTCAAAGGGAGGCCCATGCATGGAATTAATAGGGAGGGGGGAGCTTCGACGAACCTTTGCCCCCCCCCCCCCCCCCCTCCGCCCTGAAGGGGAACCTTGCGCACGCCTATGCAGGAAACGATCGTCATCATGAACCTGCACGCGCTCTGTCCGTCGTCTTCTTCACGTCGTAACGCTTCGATCCCAGAACTCGTGCGCCGTTTTGTCCGGAGTATAATGAAATAACTACGATATGCTTGAAAACAGAGAGAGAGAGGAAGGAAGAGATCGAAAGAAAGAGGAAGAGAGAAATAGAGACAAAGAAAGAAACGAAAGAGTGAGAACGGTAGAAATACATAGCAATAAATACACAGAGTGAAAGACATACAAATAGACAGAGACAAAAAAGAGATAGAAAAAAGGGAAAGCAGGAAAGATATAGACAGAAACAAAGAGAGAGAGAAATAGAGAGAGCCAAAGAAACACCAAAGAAAGAAAGACAGAAATAGATATAAACAGAGGCTAAGAAGAGATAGAAGAAACAGGGTAAGAAAAAATGCGAAAGAAAGATAATAATAAGGAGAAACAAGAGAGGCCGCCCAGCCGCGCACATCCTCCAGACTTCGCAACACAAGCCTGAAGCTAACTTAACTTTATTTAGAGGGGGGGGGGGGGGGCTTTCGTAACTGATTACATGCAAAAAAAAAATTACGTTCTCGCTCAAGGTTGTTGCTAAAGTCAGTGTAATAACTTGAAGTTATAATCCATATTGGAAACTACACCTAGGATGTGATTCTTAGAAGGACGTGCGTTACCAAAATATCGATTACTTCATATATTTAGCAAAGGTCTTTAAAATGAAGCAAGCATTATCCATGTTTGGCCTAGAGATTGTTCTTGTGATTGCTGTTGTTGTTATCTGTTCATGGCACATACCCAAAGCAGGGGATTGGCCGAATAGTGGGTGAAATATTTCAATGTTTTCTATTATTTATAATTCCTAGATGTAATAGTTAATTAATCCATTAATTAAACAATAATTAGAGCGCGCAGAACACACAAATAAAAACATGCAAGAATCAGCCTAAATGTACATAACTCTCACATTATATTTTTTTTTGTTTCAATTCAGGCTCTTATATGTGCATCGGTTAGGTGCCTTGACTTGTACCTCTCTACTTCCCCATACGTTAGAGCTGTTCGATGTTTACTTGTTCATGTAGAAATTGTTTACATTGGCACATTAACACTCAGTGATTACCAAATGCCCGGAAACGATTATCCGCGTTTTTGGCATCGGAATTCAAATCGTAGGACAATACTGAATACCGTCGGTTATATAAATAACGCTAATTTTGAGAAGTAGACTTGCCGAGGCTTTTATTCAGATTTCGCATCGCTGTGGACTAAAGAACTCGAAAAATCTGCAGAAGACGAGGAAAAATGAATACACGCACGCGGTGCACGAGAACCGAACGCAGCTACCCAGTTCCTGACCATTCTTCCAGCTTGGGTGTGTGCCACGGTTCGAAGGTGCTACCCTGCTCTGCTCTACTCAGTCATTGGCAGCGGCTCACTCCAACTGGCTCTTCAATCCGGGCTCTCGCCGCTGTTCCAAAAAAGCCGTCCCCTGGGCCCGCTTGCCGTCAAGGGAACGCTGAAGAGCACAGCGAGCTGTTCGTTATCGAGTGCTGACGTGGGACCGAGACTCGGAGCGACGACACCATGGCGAACAAGCAGGCTGAGGGCCAGCCGTGGTCCGCCAAAGGCCTGGCAAGCGAGGTGCCAGGCGGCTGCTGACGACAACACCGCTGACCCTTCCAACGAGGCTTCGGCTGTCAAGCGGCCACGCGGTCGACCGCCCAAGGGTGTGTCGGGGGAGCCGCTACCACCGAAGCCCATCGCTACCATGGCGGCTCGAAAGTTGTGGAAGACAGCGGATGCGACGCTGCCCGCAAGCGAAAACCCTTTCACCAGCGAAGCAGTCGCAACTGAAGCCCCGACAGTGAGCCGTAGGAAGCGCTCGAGGAGCTCCTCCCCAAGCAGCACCAACGACACGGCTAGCGAGGCTCCAGAGCGTGGCAGTGCAAGGAGAAAGGCGAGCCTGCGGCATATCTCGGCACTCGTCCCGCAGTCATCGTGGCGGACGAGCGCGTAAAGCCCGAAGCCCTAAGCACGGCCACGCGGTCGGAAAGGAGCCGCCGGAAAAGAAGAGGCGCAGCAAGAGCCGCCACCACGCCCGGTCCAGGAGCTCTTCCCGAGCCACGAGCGTGCGGCAAGAAGCGCTACAAGAAGCGTCGCCACGCCCATAGTCTCGCGTTATCGAGCCACGGAGGAAGGCACGTGAGGGCGAGGAAGGCTTCGAATAGCCGGTCGTCATCGAGAGATGGGA
>JALIZH010031883.1:0-102443 GCA_030522465.1 Rhipicephalus appendiculatus
CTTCCCTTACATACGCATTTGCCTGCAGGAATCACAGTGCGGGAAAGGGTCCGCGAAGAGGAGGTGTTGCGGAAAAAAGGCCATGGTCGCCGGAGGCATCATCGCAGCATTTCTGGTCATCGCTGGAGTGACCCTGGGCACAGTCTTCGGCCTGGACCTGGTGCCCACGACCAGTGGCCATCACGCCGAACCTTCGACGGGCCCGGCAGTAATACCGGGACCGCCTTGTGACAGCGAACCATGCCGAGCCGTATCTGACCTGTACAGCCGGGCGCTCTCAGAAAAGCACGATCCTTGCGATGACTTCCACAAGCACGTCTGCAGACGTTGGAAGCTGGCCCCGAGCTCGAAGTTGACTAGTGTGTTTCGTCAGCAGGCGCTCTGGATCACAAGATCGGTGATCGCTTCCTTGCGCAACACTTCAGTTCCCTCGGACGGCCAGACAGCAGTGCAGAAGGCGGCCGGACTGTTCCAGTCCTGCGTAGATCTTTTCGGCGATGAAGAGCATGCACCTTCAGGTCAGAACCCCAGTGTAGATATCATTAACTTTCTCCGCGAACGCAAGGCATCATTTGAGGCAAAGTCTGACGTGGACGCTGCGTACCTGATGCTTGATTTTCCGATTACCTACGGCCTTCCAACATTATTCAACGTCAGGGTAGACACAATACCGGGAAATGCGGATCGACTGTACGTTATACTCAGCATGCGACGGTCACTCTACGACGGGCAACATGCAACCAACGAGGCGATTGAGGAGCACCTCCGCTGGCTCGGACTGGACGATGACCTCATCCGGCAGCTGACCCCAACGATCGAAACAATTGACGATTATCTGCTGAAGCTCGGCAGAGACGCCTACGAGGACGACGCGCTAGACGCAAGGAACAGGTCGGTTTTACTGCTGCGTACAATGGAGAAAGCCATCCTCCGCAAAAAAGGGGACAACTGGAACTACTACATGGGGAACATCACAAACGGACTGCTGCCTGGCGAACATTACGTCGCATTCGAGACACGGTACCTGGTGCTATTCCTGACTAAGGTCTTTATGATGATTCCGAACCTGAATGACCTACGTATCTGGATTAGCTTCGATCTGTCAAGGCAGCTGAGGCAAATGGTGCTCGTTAGTAGAACTGGTTCGTTCCAAATGAGCAGCGCCATTTCCCAGTGGGAAAGCAGCTGCCTGAAGCACGCATCTAAGGTAATGGACACGGCAGCTTACGCGGCCTTCTATCACAGGTCAATCACTACAGACACCATAACGAAGGCCCAAGAAATGGTGGCTAGCATCACGGAGTCACTGAGGACTCAAATAGCCGAATCATCGTGGATGGAAGACGGCACGAGAGAAATAGCCGTAAGAAAACTAGACAAGATGAAGAAGGTAGTCGGCTACCCGGAAGGCGCGGAGGATGACGACTCGCTCAACAAGTACTACGAGGCGTTCGATAATGCTGGACCCTCGTTTGTTAACAACTGGCTTAGTGCCTCGCGATCGGCTAGTAAGAAGGCGTTTGAGCGACTTTCGGAGTATCCTGCCCAGGTGAGTGTCAACGACGACATGGCCATGGTGAACGCCATATACAAGCCACCTCTGAACACCATGGTTGTGGGCATGGGCCTCCTTCTTCCACCTTTCTTTGGCACGGTCCCGGCCGTCGACTACGCCTCAGCGGGTCACCTGGCCGCTCACGAAATGATGCACGCTTTCGACGTTTCCAACCGGCATCGCGATGACAACTACGTGAAGAGAGACTGGTGGACCCCAGCCTCTAAAGCCGAGTACGAAAAGCGCGTCGAATGTATTCGAAGCTCGATGGGAGAAGAGTTGAGCGCGCCGGACGACGTGACAGATTCTGAAATGATGGCAGACTTCATCGGGATATTCGGACTCTACGACGCCTATCTCAAGGCGAAGCAGGTGCCCGACGCATCGTTGGAGCTGCAGGGACTTCCAGGAGTGACGAGCGACCAGTTGTTCTTCATCGCGTTGTGTTACAAGTGGTGCTCCACTTCTTATGCAACCGAACGATATCCGGACTTCAGAGTGAGGTGCAACATGCCATTGATGAACATGCCACAGTTTTCGGAAGCCTTCAACTGCAGTGCGGAGTCTCGGAATGAATCCGCAAGATAAGTGCACCTTCTGGTGAATGAATGAATGTGTAAAACAGTGGACCGGAAAGGGGTAAGGTATACATGTTTCGAAGCCCTCTTAGAAGCGCAGATCTGTGCCTTGTGGCAAACGTTCGCGCCCACGCGATGCGAACACTCCTTTTTTCTTGCCCACGTTTGCGTACACCTACCGGAATACCCAGGGATGTTTGTGGGACACTCAAGAACTGACAACTTTTCTAGCCAGTGTTTAATACACTGGCTCTGTAGCCTTAGACATAATCCTGGGTGCTCTTATTACCATGTGGCTGTGCGCGATACGGGTTCTCGACTGGACACTGCCAGATATGGACAGCTGAAGGCTCATATGTGCGGTGCACGCCGACAGACTAATTATCCGTGCATGATCCCGGGCGCATCTTTAGGTTGACAAGAGTGTTTTGTGTACCTGTTTTTTTTGTCTCAGCATTGCAATGCTTTGCTCTCCTTTTGCTGTGCTTAAAAAAAGAAGCAGGACTCAGTGACAACGTCATCAAGTGTAGAGGTGGTTCTTAGCTTTGAGAGTTGACTCTATTGACGTATGTTTTTTTAGTGTTTTAGTACAACTTACACGATATCTGTTTTGGTTTATTATAAGACAAAAGGGCATTATTTATTGCGCAAGAACTGCTAGTCAGCTGCGAATGGTTTCCCGCACTTGTTTTTATTCAAAACTTTTGCCACCAGTCTTGAAGAAAGTGACAGCACAGCACAGTACGGCTACAAATTTGAAAAGGCAAATATTTATGTTCTGTTCCTAGTTATCAGGCTTTATACAAATTTTGCGGAGGGCATGGTGCAAGGCAACAAGTGGGGGGCGTGCGTAATATGTAATCGCGGATCCATAATGGGCGCCTCGGTAATATTTATTTCCTCATTGTACCTCGTTGAGCGATGGCCCTGCTTTGTTTACTGTTATCAAAGTGTTTGTCATTTGTACTTTTGTTCATAACTTTAAACGTACAAGTTCACATGTGGTGCCATAGTTGACGCCGTCATGACGCGGTAGGTCGATGCAGCAAATCTACACCGCCAGGATTGACTTTTCTGGGTTGTTGTTGGTGAGATGAATCCTGCTCAAAGTGTCTCTATCAGGAATGCATTACTGGTGGCGCCAATTGTCAGCATCAGTGTGTTAACGACTGCTTTCTGGCCCCTGGAGGAAATACGCAGGTGGATGAGCTGTCCAACGCCACATGTAATTGGGTGCAAGTTAAGAAAACGCAAATAGAAAAGCGTGCCGCCCTTCTTTGTTTGTTTGACGCAATAATGTAGCTATTATGAACATCCCTGCTCAAGTGACACGGTTCGCACACTTACAAGCTTAAATCCGTCAAATTGGACTTGTGCTGTAAAAGAATTTCTTGAATAGCCTTACTTATATGTTTGAGTGTGACTTGTCCATGGCCTAGTTTGTAAGACATAAAACTGTTGCCAGCGTGAACGATTGAACGTGTTCACAAGACGTACGTAGGACCAGCAATGTTCCTATTTCCCATACCTTGCGGCTATGTCTACATATTTTTGTCTCTCTATTTATAGACTTGTCAGTCCATGTTTACTCATGTCTGTGAGATGATAATGCTCCGTCCCGAAAAGAAGACCCATTACTGCTGGATGAATTTTTTTCGCAGTTCGTGGAGTTCTATTCCGAACACCATGATACGCCACATGCCTCCATTTACCTGGTAGAGTAATTGCGCTGCATTGCGCCGAACTTTTACACATACAGAAATTCCTGCAGATAATCCGACAGAAGTGAACTTGTTTTCCAGCTATTTTGGGTTGAGGGTAGTCATGCTAGCGCTCATGCATTGTTTACGGACCATACACAGAATGGCAATTAACGCCCCGAGAAAACAGTCTGTTGGGTGAACTGTGTTGTTCCTATTTGTGCAACTGTTGCATTGTCCGATGGAGACCTTGTTGTGTAGCACTTGTTAAATTGTTAATAAGCTGCCCGTGGCATACATGCCATAACAATACAGAAGTGCGGATGGGCGCGCTCAATATAGTTGAAATCTCAATAAAGTTTTTTTGTTCATGATATGTGAGTGAATTATTATTATTATTTGAATATTATTTTTATTATCATCATGATCGTTATCATAAACATTACCATAAGAGGCCGAGTGTCTGACGCCTGTTTCACCTCCTCGGCGGGTCGGTCCGGTGTTGCACTATCTTCGGGAATCGTTCCACACTCACCTTTTCACTGCTGACGCACGGATGCGAGGAATACACGGAACCCTAGCCATACAGGGAATCGCTGTAAAATGAAGGCCTCCGGGCATGCGCAGTACCGTGAAAGCGTCACGTACAAGCGTGTGATGCCGAAAGCTCTGAATTAAAGAAAAGCGCACATTTCTGAGGTTTAGAGCATGACTGAATTGTCGCCGACTAGGAGCGCACTATTTCTTTCTTATATATGAAATTCTTCTAGACATTCACTCGCCATTTAATTTATTTATTCTTTTTTTGTCGATTATCTTAACTTACACAAAGTGCGGCGCACATGAGCAGGCATCAACTGTACAGATGATGTGCGCAGGAAGATGCGCACCGTGACTTTTTGCGATGACTTAGGCACGCCGTATGCGCAGCGCTTTGCGAGAGCTAAGGTGATTCATAAACATGGAAATCAAACTGTGAGGGATCCTCCGGAATCATTCAGTATAATAATAATTAAAAAAAGTAGGCAGATCCCACGTACCTTGGGAATCGATGTTATGCGAAGCATGCGGAGGGAAGGTGACTGTGATGTAATTTTTTTTATTGAGCGAAACGATACGAAATGACGCTAAAGATAGGCACAAATGTTGTACGTACAGACATATTCGCGATGCGCAGCGCCTATAGGGGCGCCACTGAAAGCCGCGTAGCGGCGGCCGTCGGAACCGCAAGCGGGTCGCGTAGGGCGATTTGCCGCTTGTGCGCGTCCCAAATAATTACTTTTGCGGTGATAGTGAGCGCAAAGGAGCCGCACTTTATGATAGTGGACATATGTCCGATGTCACAGCTGTGTGGGACGACATTGTCACCATACGCGCCAAGTGTTTGCCACAGACAAGCGTCAACAAGCTTCACTACGAAGTGGAGCTCATCGTAACTTGTACACCGCTTTTTTTATAACATCCCGATCACCAATGCCTGCATGCATGCGTTGACGCATGAACCAACGTTTTTTCTCGACACAGTAGCTTCGTTTACGTGCCATGTGTTTATATAGAAGATTTTGAGGGAACGCTGTCGCACCGGCGCATGGATTTCACCGGTGCGGCCACGCGAAGGGTCAGCGTTGGTAAAACTTTGAAATCAGCACGATAAACTTGTGAAAAAATATCTCGGCAGCTTGCGCTAGTGGCGCAAGAAGTTTCATAATCGGCTCCACTCAGGCGTGCGCAGGGTTCCCCATTAAGGGAGGGGGGGGGGGGGGGGGCAAAGGAGATCATCGCAGCGCCCCCAGGCCCAACGAAGTCAATGCATGGGGCAGATTTTGCGCCCCCCCCCCCTCTTGGGCGAATAGGAAAGCCCCCCCCACCACCTCCAGTGCGAACGCCTATGGCCCTACTCATAACA
Organism: Rhipicephalus appendiculatus; assembly: GCA_030522465.1. Taxonomy (NCBI): domain Eukaryota; kingdom Metazoa; phylum Arthropoda; class Arachnida; order Ixodida; family Ixodidae; genus Rhipicephalus; species Rhipicephalus appendiculatus. Next base: position 5,740 of record JALIZH010031883.1, read on the forward strand.
CAACTTGTGTAAAGCGAATGAGCATTAGTGGGATACATCAAGGGTGTTTCCTATTAGCATGAAGTGATGTTACGAGGCATTCAAAAGGAGGTTCAATCGGTTGAATGTCCTGTCAAAAGCCTTCAATGCGCACAGGTGCCATGTTTCACAGCCAATATGCATATAGTTGAGGCGAGCTCACAGCGACCATTCTGCACCGGTGATCGCATTTCATCAATAGATAGAATGCAGCTGATTTCGTACAGCACAAGTGTAATTCCATGGCGCTTTTGTAAAGGAGCCATCACCTGCCCGACATTCTCTGGCATTGCACTTCGCGCCATTCGTTTTTCAAGAGAACTATAGGCACCGCGTCTTATCAGTAATAACAACCTCATGTGCACTGTAGCGTCTACAATGCAGGCGAGGCGACCAAGTGTAAACGTAGTAGCGTTCGCAGAAGACGTAGCGACATAAATAGAGAAATAAAAACATGGTAATCGTTCCAACACTGCCGTAAACAAAGCGCGATTGCTTACCTTCTGCGTCGAATAGCCGCAATCCACCGCCACCTGTACAAGTGCGTTCCTGGCGATTTTTTGTATGTGTTTGAGCAGCCGACAACGCAGCAGATATTTTTCGACATCGCTGAAGCCCGACAGAGTCGTTAAATCACGATGAAAACACATCGATCCGCATAGGCGTCCGCACGGGGGGGGGGGGCAAGGGGGGCGAGAAGGGGGGGGGGGGCGCAAAGTCAATCCTATACATTGTAGGGGGGGGGGGCGATAGGGGGGGGGGGGCGCAAAGTCAGCCCCATACCACGGCCATTGACATAATAGGGAGGGGGGGGGCGCTGCGACGAACCTTCGCCCCCCCCCCCCTCCCCCTGAAGGGGAACCCTGCGCACGCTTATGTCCATCCGTGCACTCGCGTACACGCTCGCGGGAACACTGCTCGCCCGGACCCGCAAACGCTTCCGAGCCGTGGCGTCAGATGGCGTCGTCGGCGCTTTGCGCATCGCCTATATTGAACAGTCGAATATGCTTTATATAACCAGGTGTTTACAGTTGCGTAACGATGCCAACAGCAACACAGATATTAGCAACACCAGAAGCGTTAAGCTAATATGCAACGCTTGTGCTCGCGAGGATGGTAGCCCTGGACACTCCTACATAAATCAAGCTGAGTGGATGTCGCTTAACTACAATTTGACGTTAAACCGGTGGGACGGCTGTATCATAGGACTATATAATATATCTAATGTTTACAAAATTGGATAGGCCAGCAGTGCAACCACAATTGATGTTTCACGGAACATTAGCGTCTATTTGAAAAGCAGTTGCGAGACCTGGCGTGGCTCTGTGGTAAAATACTTGATTGCCACGCAGAATGCTGGGGTTTGATTCCTGCTGGGACCCTGGCATTTATTATTTGCATTCGTCGGGTCAACGCTGCCGATGTCAGCTTTTTTTAAACGCTCTCGCGTTAAAATTACCAATGTCTGTTCTTGCCGTTCCTGGGTAGATACAAACTGTCAATCAGCTGTGGCACATTCCCGCCCGTGGTATACGGGTATGTGCTACACGTGTCTGGCGGAAAGAATCTGGCGACGTACGCGACGGGATTGTCACATTATTCATGTCATGACCAGCGAGTCATATTCGTGAAACTATCTTACCCTCCCATACTAATTTTGGTTCACCCCAAGTTGAGGAGGTGATCACGAAAGCACCCAGACATAGGCGGCTAGATAGATAGATAGATAGATAGATAGATAGATAGATAGATAGATAGATGGACACGCTAAAAGTGCTGCAGTACGCAAAGAAATGCTTCGCATTTAAAAGATGTTGGCTCGTGTCAGCGAGGCTACGTGTCTCGAAAATGTGTGTTTTTTTTTATGAACATTTTTTGTGATAACATGTTTTCACATGACTCTTCGACACTACTGCGCCTGCTTGGAAGTACTTTTCGTTTTGGACCGTCGGCACTCTCCCGCCTGTTCTCTGTCCACATTTTTTTAAAATTTCATCTTGCGTACTACTTTCTACCAGAAACAACACGTCAATCACACTTTCCAAAGGCTGCCGGTTACTCTGCGCCTTTACTGTATATGTGGTTCCACTGTGTGGTGAGGTTACCCGTGGCACTGCTGACGCTTCGTGTTTCTCGACCGATGGTAAGTAAACAACTAATTTATGTCCCATAGAACATTCGAATTTGAGGCATACCAGAAGAACCGAAGAATTCCCCGGCGCCTACGTATCATGGAATCCCTTAAATTGCCTATGGAAAGCCTGGCGTTCGCAGGCAACGTATCCTTTATACTTTAGGTGATTATTGCACGAGGCACAATCAAGTTTATCGGACTGGACGAGAGCCGGCGAATCGAGACCTTTGGCATTGTTCATCGAGAAACCTGAAGGAAGTAAAAAGAGTCGTTATTTTATGCCATATATATCTTTTACGCTACTATGTAGCACGTATTTTTAGGCCACTTTACTGCCGCACTACATCGCGTGATAGTAAACGATTGGTGACTGTTAACACCCCATTATTTGTCCTGGCGCTCTTTGGCGAAACATGGCCCTTGCGCCATTCAAACCCACATAAGAATAGTAAGGAAGTAACAAGAGGCTACTCTGGATAGACTAGACCAATGTGTGCCTCTATGAGTAGCGCCAAAGGGTTGCCGTTCCAGCACACTGAAATTGCGCCCATTGCCGTGAGTGCCACGTAGCAGTAGTGAACAAGGCGTAGAGTGCACGGGGGGGGGGAGAGGGGATATGCTATGTTTTTTTTCTGCTGTCGTAATAATAATAATAGTGACGAAAAAGAGAAACCTACCCGTTACGGTGGTCAAGTGGTTATGGTGCTCGACTGCTGACCCGAAGGTCGCAGCAGGATCGAAGGCTGAAACTGCTAAAGGATAGTGTACGTTCGTAGATTTAGGTAGTCGGAATTTTTCCAGAGCCCCCCCCCCCCCCCCCTCCCCATTGCTTCCCTCATAGTCATAGCATAGTTTTGGGACGTAAAACGTCGCCAATTACTCTATTAAAAACAGAAACTTCCCCGCCATGCAGTGAAGTAAGCATATGGCAAAGCAGTGCAGCTACCATAACAGCACCATGAACAAAGAGAGAAATATTTTAATGAATAGCTGGAGATGTTTGTCTGGCTTTTCGCCTGACATGCTACTCCAGGGGCTGGGTGGTGATTTTGATATATACACTGATAAACACATAACACATACAGCCACACACACGTAGGCTACACTATTTACAAAGTTTCATTTAGGCTCGTGGCCCGCAAGAAAGTCAGCAGCGCTTTCGTGGCGCGTAACGCACTGGAGCTGGTTTGCCATGGTCCCAGAATATGTTTTAACTCCAAGTTCGAGTCCCGTTAAAGATTTAAGGCCACCTTCAGAGACTGTCTCTCTGAACAAGAGGTCTAGGTGGGCTAGTTGGTTCATTGAAATTATGGAACAGCGCAAAAATACTGCAACAGGTTTGAATTGCGTGCGGAAGATATTAGTGAGTAATAGCTGAGCGGCTCAGCGGACCCAGCGGAGCAGCGGAGGGGGCAGCGGTGCGCAAGATAAAAGGATTAATAATAGCTGAGCGATGCCCCGCTTGTTTCAGCGGAGCGCATTGCGGCGCCACCTGTTGAACAAGGTTGAAGCTACTGTCGATCGAGCAGAGGGCTTTGGTTGGAAAACGCTCGCACGCTCGTCCGCCGCGCACGCTTCGCTGAAGGGACAAAATGAGCGGGAGAGTGGCTCGCTCCGTAAAAACGCTGGCTGTCTCAGTGTGCCGCGCATGCGCAGTTGGAGTCTCCGCTCGTTCGCTGGGCCCGCTGAGCCGCTTAGCTATTACTCTATATTGTATTGTCTTACAGGTTGCGAACAAATATTTGTGAAGTGGGGTGACGACTCCGTAAATACAGAATCGAACATTTCAACAGCATGAACACATTGGCAACGACTGATGGGATGCAACTGCGCAGTGCGTACGCTCTGGCTGTAAGACATCGGTCGATAGGGCGAAATCCCTGCTCAAGAAATACGGATGAGCTGAATGAGCATATTATCGAGTCCTGCGAGATATATCGTACAAGAAGCTCATGCATCCGATGCGCATGTGTGTTTGCGCCTTATGTGCCGTGTTTGCTCTATAGCTGACGTAATTAATGTAACTTGTTCGAGGGTGCTTGTGCTGTTATCGTGCTTGTGTTCGTTGTTTATTATCTTCAATTCCCAAATGCCTAACACCAGCCGGGGGCTCCTGTCAGGAAAGAGGTCAGCATTAAAAAAAAAGAAACACAAAAAAAAATCACCGCCCAAGCACTCCGTACAAATGGTTAACCAGCGAAGCTGAAATGTGCGGCCCCGGTATTTAGCAGTGGGTTCAACCCGACGCTGCACTGAAGCCTTCCACAATTATCGTTGCCGGGTTGTGGTCGAACCACAGGTGGTCACAGACGTCGCAGCCGAAGCCAAAGTGCCGCTGGAGAAACTCTCGCCGAAAGCGGGCGTTCGCCCCGGCGAACACGCTCGCGCAATCATCACGTCGACGCTGTTCTGCCCGCCAAGCCGCTTCTTCGGCGCGCCGTTGCTACAAGCGTTTGACCCTGCAAGCGTCGTACCCAAGCTCGCGCGCCAATGGCGCGCGAGCTTGGGTACAACGCTCGTAACGACGTAACTGATAGCACAGCCAATGGAGACCGCTCGTGACACAGATGCCGAGTTGGTTTTTAGTTTCTCCTAGCCATATACAGCTTTCGCTGTAAAAAAGATGCGTGATTCTTATGGGGCGACGCACCTTAGGGGCTCGGCTTGTCAGCGTGTCATGTCGTCATCACGGTCCATCATGAAAAGCATGCGCCACAAAAATTCGGTGAATCCCACTACTCGCCCCCGGTATATACTATGTATATTATCAGTTAAAGGTTCTTCGTTACTGCCTAAAAACATTGTTTGGCTTAGTGCTTAATTACGTGCTTGTTGATTTCATCTTTGCGCGCGATTTGTGATACGATGTGTCCAGGTATAGCTTCAAAAGTTTAACTATTACAGCGGTTAAATCATGATAATGGGCGTTAGTCGTCGCGATGGGGATGCGCCACTAGGCGTCGACGTGGGTGCATCGACGTCAAACGGTGCTATAGGTGTACAACAGCAATAGACGTTGTACGAACTCTCATTATCACTACACAATTAGCACTACTCCTTTGAAGACACTTTTCACTTTCGTGTTATACCGATTCCTATGACGGAGGGATCAGCCATGTTTTAGATGTGAAGCATCTTATGGCCGAGCTTAATCCGGTGTGCGGCGTGACATCCCTTACTGCGCATGCGCAAATCCTTTAAAAAAATAATAAAAAAAACCTCCTTTCCCCCTCTCTCTCCTCTAGGCATCCCTCCCCGCGGCAACCACACCCTCACTGCGCATGCGCCTCCCCTCCTCTCTCCCCTCCTACGCTCTCCCCTCTCTCCTCTAGGCATACCTGCCCGCGGCGTCCACACTCCCACTGCGCATGCGCGTACCCTTCTCTCTCTCCTACGCTCCCCCCCTCTCTCGCCTCGCGACGCCGACGCAGGCAGCTTCTGCTAGCGAGTTTCTTGGTTGAAAAACCCGACTGCTCGCGCTGCACAACCGTTCACTGGCCACTCCGTATATATGGCAATGGATTTCGACCTGCAAGGTGGTGCCGGTGGGAGATTTCTCCTGTGCGCTGTTGAACAATAATAATTCACAGCGTGCGCGTTAACTAAAAGCGGACTGCGGGTCCCTGTGTCCAGTCGGAGTCATCTGTCTCTCATTGCCCATTAGCAGCGATTGGCATGTTCCAGTAGGAAACGCCGCTCCATCACTGCGTGCTTTGCGCCTCCCCAGTTTTCTCTCCTGCGCAACGCTGCGATGAGCGCCAGCGTAATAATAATATCTGGGGTTTAACGTCCCAAAACCACCATATGATTATGAGAGACGCCGTAGTGGAGGGCTCCGGAAATTTCGACCATCTGGTGTTCTTTAACGTGCACTGACATCGCACAGTACACGGGCCTCTACCATTTCGCCTCCATCGAAATGCGACCGCCGCGGCCGGGATCGAACCCGCAACCTTCGGGTCAGCAGCCGAGCACCCTAACCGCTATACCACCGCGGCGGACTATGAGCGCCAGCGTCAACGCCGCCGCCAGTGTAAGCGTTAGCGCCCGCTGCTTCACATCTACACATGGCTCCCTTTAGCGGGAGATGGTGTAATTTTTTTTGTCTGCTTATTTCTATTTCGGTCTTTCTCTCTTCATTGCTCTCTCTAACCTATTTCCATCTTCCTCTTTCTATCTATTTCTTTTTCTCTTTCTTTCTAACTATTTCTTTTTCTCTCTTTCTGTGTGTACTCGTACTCTCGCTTATGACGGTTATTGCCTCCCACGCCTGATAAACCGGCGCACGTGTTCTGGTAGCGAAGCAGAAGATGAAGAAGAGGACGAAGGGAGCGCGTACCGGTTCATGATTATGAAAGTTTTCGGTTTGCTCTGCACTTACTAACGGTCGGCTTAAGCAGCTTCGCTGTTAAAAGACGACTTCCGCCTCTAAGTCGTCTTAGGCAAATGCACAATGGGACCGCGTGATGTGTATTTATTTTTCTTCAACCGCTTCTTTCGAAACCAGCGTATCGAAGCAGGAGGCATTTCGCGTCCTTGAAGAACCACTGCGGAACATTTTTCCAAATAACGAACAGGCGCAGGCAGTAGTCTTCAGTGAACGGCGTTTATTCGCTCCGCATTACACAAGTGTAGTGCGGTAAGCTTACTGAAGAAAACTCGTCACTATAAAGCGCCAACAAATCATGGTTGCGCGGGCCGTTCATATTTTGACGTACACCTTGTTCGTTTCCTTTTATGGCTTGCACTGCCGTAAAATTCAATTTATTGTTTATTTACCTTGTTTATTTCGCCATACGAAACGCTCGTATCGACCATGTTCGTTAGCAAAAATGAATGCAATGCTAGACACAAATAAACGAGTTAAACAAACCTTTCACTGCGAGGACCAGTATCCTTCGGGAGATTTATCGTGGCAATGCTTCTTAGCAGTTTATAAATAGGTTGCAACAGCTTTTTCAGAAGTTTGACACTATTACTGGGAAGGCTTTCGCTGATTATTACTTAAATTCATCAAATGACTGTACAATTAAGAGATGAGTTTAGGAATTTCTTCGGCGAACGACAGGACTAAATTTAATTACTGGAGAGTGCGCTTTTTCCTTCGGGATATGCCGAAAAGCTGTGGCTCACATATCAAATGGCCGTTAAAAAAAACTCCCAGGGTCCCTTATGCAATCACCCAAGACAGATGTCTCAAACATGCGGCCCTGCGGACCTCTCGCTAGAGGCCGGGCCCGCCCATGGCCGCATTCGTCCCATATATTTTGTTTAGTTTTCTGGTTTTCAAGTTGTTTTTTTTTTAGTTTTCAGGGTGTGTGGCACACGCAGATGCTTACTTAAAGGGGTACTGACACAAAATTTCGCGGCCGAGATAGCCTGCGGGATCGATTCCCGTGAACATGCTTATATCATCTGCAAAATATCAAAAGCGAATATAGCTTGGAAGGTATTTTACATGAATTTTGAAGTTTGAATTTTGAAGGTATTGACACCATCAAAAGTGACCCCATGGTGACACCCGTACTTCCCTCACGCCACCACGCTGCAGTCAATACAACCAGTTTTGACGCCATCATAGCCACCCTTTTTCTTTTGCCGCGTTTGCTCCAGTAGACAACTTCCCGGCGGCTGCTCGCGAGTCCCTTGCCGCGGCGCACGCGTTTAAAGTTTTGTGTTTGTCGTCACTGCTGTCCCATTGCCTGTTCGAAAGGATTTCTTGATGCTGAACATGTAGCAGTGCGTCGCAGTTCTTTGTGCTGACGTGGTCTAGCGTTGCACACGCTAGGGGGTGATTGTTGCACCCGGCGGCTTGTCCATTTCAGAGTTCTCTCAAACCGAAACTGGAACTGGGGGGGGTAATGAGGAGCCTGTAATTAATTATCTGTCACGCGCTGCAGCAGACGATGTGCCGTGTTATGACTAACACGCCCCCCAGCAACACATTGAAGCAAGAAAACGCGAGGCCAAAATATTTGTGTCAGTACATCTTTAAAAAGTGGAGATTACCGCGGCGGCTGGTCGCGCTCCACTCCTTTGCTGCGGCGAGGACAATCTAACCAAACTATATAACCAAACCATGCAGCCAAACTGTGCATATGATGAAGCGAATTATTCGACAAATGTAACTGCTTTACCAAATTAAGTGAAAGTTTGACTGCAAAAGTTCAGTTATCGTCCAGCATGGAGGGTGTTTATGGACTTCGTCGAGCGCGGCATATAGCTCCATATTTGAGGCAGTTGGATGCACTCTAAGAAATAATCGAGTAAAAAGGGTATCTTTTTGCTACGGAACTATAATCGTCATCTACCCCGCGTACTTTCCTGGCGTTATCACCGCCGTCCCGGAACTTCCCGGTCACGAACGCCGCGCGCGTTATCGGCGTGACATAGCATTCTTGATAGGAAGGGGCCGAGAGCCAGGTTTTCAAGAGAGGAAACGTGAGCAAGCGAGATGACGATTATTGTTGCGTAGCAGAAATACTCCCAAAATACTCGACTTTTTCATAGAGTGATGTATTCACTATGTATTGATTTTTACGAGTTCAGTGAACCTGCATCTAGATCATGGCGGAGACAGAGTAACCTTCGAACATTCCAATCAACAAATCAGTAGGATCAATATGCGTTGAAGCAGTTTTTCCGTTCAACCGTAGGCCGGAATTGATTAGTAAGTACCCATAGATGCGGTTGAGCCTTAGGTAGTGAAATCTTGTTGGTGATTATCAGAGCAGCTTCATTTCGTCGCGGTTCTTTGTTTTTACACAAGCCGTGCATTAGAAATTGGCGTAAGAATAGGTGAGCAGTGGAAGTAGCGTGCTAGCCATATGCACGGCATTTGTGGTGTCAAGACTACTTTCTTGTCTCCGTGTTTGCACGCCCTGTCTTTTAGAATTACTCACATTTTAATCTGTTCGCATCATTTTCTTTACACAGGCTGTCATGAAACTGATAATAAACTGACTTGCGTAGTTTTCCTAGTTGCTAAAGTTAGTGGGCAATCTTTGCCAGATAATGATAAAGATGCAAGAAATGTCACAAAGCTTCCACTCACAAAGTGTTCAGCCTTCAGCGAAACATATGACCAAGGCAGTACGCATGTATTTCGTGCTACATATGTGGGTCACGCATGTTCAGCCACCGCGGACGTTAGAACTGAGCTCTTGGAAACATTTGTTACAACGTTTCGCTTGTAAATCTCGACTTGTTCCTATGTCATAGTGAGGTTGCTTGAGACTCGCTCCATCTCACACCTTGGATACTACGAACATGCCTGTTCTGGAGACACTGAAAACGACGGTATTTGAGCGGTCTTTAACGCGATAGCGTTAAAGAGCTCGTTTCGCAGAAATTCCGGTGTTGGTGTCGACGGTGGCGGCGGCATCTTTGGTTGTGAGGCAAATATCAGCGTTGTCCGCAAGCGGAAATTCGAGGTAGACATATTGAAATACCTTCGGTTCATGTGGGACCAGAGATTTAAATATGCGATGCCTTGGTCCGTGGCGGATGCGCTTAGCCACTCGGCCCCCCTCGCATACATCCTGTAGCGTACTAACAGCGAGCTATTTATATACAGCATTTAGCGTTGGTATTTCTGTATCTTTAAAGAGTACCCGCGAGATAGCGCAAAGGCCCCATCAGAGGCATTTCCCCGCCGTGTGGCAGTGTTTCGTCGCGCCGCATGCATAGATATTGTACTCGGAGGGCGTCCGCACTTTTACTTACCTTGAGGCACGGTTTAGGTCTCCACCGAGAAGCGAAGCTCAGGCTAGCGATTAGGAAGGCGACACGTACACGGTTTGATTACGCTATCGCGTTCTACGCTTGAAAACGAAGCTCGAGCATCCTACAAGTTTGCGCTGCCACTGCTGCAACACTTAGGCTAATGTTTTACGAACCAACCTACGGTACATGACTGCTTTTTTATTTTAATAAACAGCTGATTTTGGTTTTGGCTTTTCCAAAACAAGGTTCCTTTGATCGACACCGTCGAGACTGTCGGGATTTTTTATTTTCCATTTAGGCTGGACCTCACGTAACCAGCGGCTCTGGAGCGATCCCCATCATCAATGGTCAAGTTGACCAGGTGAGTTTAGTGAGCTTGGTCGAAGGTGTAATGCTGGTGTAATACGCTCATGCACATGCTTTGTTTCCTGCAATATACTTCAGTTCATTGAAATGAGTAGCATCAGGGGACTTCAATTCGTTCCACTGGGGCTCCTGTGTGCAAGAGGGGAAGTGCTAATAATAGAATATCTTAGATGATTTCAGAAAACGATTATAAATTAAGGAAACAGGAAATAAAGAGTGTACAGACAAGGAGCAAGCATAATATTTGTCGAATAAATATTCTTGGTTAAAGCGGCGACTATATATCAGGTAAAAGTGTCTGGCGATTCACTGACAACGTATTGTGTAGAACCGGTAACAGGTGGTGCACGGCTACTAAGAGACTGGGAACGCACACGAGGACGGCAGCGATTTAGGTGTAGTGACGAGATGAAGTCCGCAGGCAGATAATGGAATCATATTGGGTAAATAGGACATCATTGAGATACGGGCCTTCGTCTGGCAGTGGCCATAAAATAGGCTGATGATGGTCACGAGTTAACGACAGGTGGTATTCCCTTGAATATACACTTTGGCAGAAAAAAAAGAAATGGCTGTCTCTCTTCATTGCATCTATGGTAATGCGATCTGTAAGTGAAAAAGACGTCTATTAGGAAGGATGCTAGAAGAAGCGATGACATCACATACCAAACATAACAGCTATTCATTCCAGCATATTGCCGCTTTAGTTTGCCGCGTGCTACTGGCTCTATCCTTAAGTCTGCGCACCCCATGAAAACTAACCTACACCGCCGCAGACTACACGTGAAAAGTTTACATGAAAGCGGCTCCATTCACTGACTACAGTAAACGAACGTTTTTGACACCAAGATTTGCTCGGCAGTGAGTAAACTTACATCAAAGGACAGTTTACAAATAGGCGTAGAAATACCTTAGAACCAGACAGGAAATGACAACAGCTGCTCATACGTGCCGGAAGGCAACGTTCAGACGTTTATTGCGAAAAAGACAGTAAGGATGACTTATTAGGTGGTTTTGGCAGCTCTATGAAGCTGACAAGTACGCTGAAACCCATTCGCTTGCAATCTCAACGTAAAAACTAAAGTGTCTGCGACGCAAAGAATGCATAATTTTATGCAGATACCGTTGTTCGCACAGCTTTCACTGAGGGCACCCCGATTCTGTTTATTCCCCTCAACACCATCTTTGAACAAGAAAACAGGGCGTGATGTACTAGTACATGTGAGCTCACTCTTCGAGGGGATGACATCAGCAGGAAAGTCGCAAAGTGAGGAGTTCATTTAGGGCGCGTTGGAAAATTCAGTTTTTCCTTAGCTGATCATTTCCTACTTGCGCCTTTTCCCACAGGAATCGCAACGTGTGAGCGAGCCGGTGAAGTGGAAGTGGTGTGGAAAGGTAGCCGCAGGTGCCACCAAAACTTCCTGCGGTCTCGCTTTAGGGGTCGTGAGCGTGCTCTTGGCATTATACCTGGGACGCAACTACAGCGGCCACCCCGCCACAATTTCAGCGCGGCCAGCAGTGCTGCCGGGACCACCGTGCAACAGCGAGCAATGCCATGCCCTATCTGTCTTGTACAACAAATCGCTGTCACAAGAGTATAAGCCTTGTGATGACTTTTACGAGCATGTGTGTACAGGATGGACGTCGGACCCAAGCTCGATTTCAACCAGTGTGCTGCTTGAGCAGGCACTGAGGATGAGGAAGTCGACGATCGGCGTCCTACGCAACACGTCGGTGCCCCTGGACAGTCAGACAGCTGTACAGAAGGTGGCCGGACTGTTCCAGTCTTGCGTGGACCTTTTCGGAGATGAAGAGCGCGCCACTTCTGGTCAAAATCCCAGTGTGGATATCGCTGAATTTCTCCGTGAACACAATGCATCATTTGAGGCAAAGTCTGACGTGGACCCGGCGCACATGATGCTCGATTTTGCAATTACATACGGACTTCCAACATTATTCAACATCAGGCTAGACACAATCCCGGAAAATGCAGAGCGACTGCACGTAATTCTCAGCGCTCGGCGGTTCCTCAACATCGGCGAGTGGGCAAGCGACGAAGGAATTGTACAGCACCTTCGATGGCTCGGGCTGGACGATAATATTGTCAGGAAGCTTACGCCAAAGATCGCAGCAATTGAAGTGTTCCTGATAATGCTTTGTAGGCGTACCTATGAGAATGAGGAGACAGACGAAACGGAAAGATCGGTTTTACTGCTGCGTACAATGGAGAAAGCCATCCTCCGCAGAAAAGGCGACAACTGGAACTACTACCTGGGGAACATCACAAACGGACTGCTGCCTGGCGACCATTACGTCGTGTTCGAGACGCGGTACCTGGTAGTATTCCTGGCAAATGTTTTTCGGATGTTTACCGACCCGAATGACCTTCGTATATGGATGAGCTTCGATCTGTCTCGGCAGTTGAGGAAATTGGTCAAGGTTAGTAGAACCGGCTCAGTTCAGATGGGCAGCACGATTTCCCAGCGGGAAAGCCACTGCCTGAAGCACACATTTGAGGTGATGGCCAAAGCAGCTTACGCCGCCTTCTATTATACTTCGGTCACTTCAGACACCATATCCGAGGCCCAAGAAATGGTGTCTAGCATTGCGGACTCTTTGAAGACTCAAGTAGCCGAATCATCGTGGATAGAAGACAGCACGAGAGAAATAGCCGTAAGAAAACTCGTCAAGATGAAGAAGGTAGTCGGCTACCCGGAAGGTGCGGAGGACGACGACTCCCTCAACAAGTACTACGAGGCGTTCGATAATGCTGGACCATCATTTGTTAATAACTGGCTTAGTGCCTCACGATTGTCTAATAGGAAGGCGTTTGAACGACTTTCTGAGCATCCTATACAAATGCGCATCGACGATGACATGGCCATGGTGAACGCCATATACTACCCACCTCTCAACACCATGGTTGTGGGCATGGGCCTTCTGCTTCCGCCCTTCTTCGGCACGGTCCCGGCCGTCGACTACGCCTCAGCGGGTCACCTGGCCGCTCACGAGATGATGCACGCTTTTGACATTGCCAATCGGCATCGAGATCACAACTATGTGGAGGGAGACTGGTGGTCGCCGGCCTCTAAAGCCGAGTACGAAAAACGCGTCATGTGCATTCGAAACTCACTGGAAGAAGAATTAAGCGAGCTGGACGACGTCATAGATTCTGAAATAATGGCGGACTTCATCGGGCTCTCCGGACTACACGATGCCTATCTCAAAGCGAAGCAGGTGCCCGACGCATCGCTAGAGCTGCAGGGACTGCCAGGAGTGACGAGTGACCAGTTGTTCTTCATTGCGTTCTGCTACAAGTGGTGCTCCAACGTTCGCGCAAGCCAACGCTATCCAGAATTTAATGCAAGGTGCAACATGCCCTTGATGAACACGCCACAGTTTGCGGAGGCCTTCAACTGCAGTGCCGGGGCACGAATGAACCCCCGCGAAAAGTGCGCCTTCTGGTGAATCAATGTGTGGTTGGCGATGGCCGCACCAAGGGGGGGGGGGGGGGTAGTACATCTTTTGCAACCCATACAAAAACAGAGATCTGCGCTGTTTGGTGCACCTTCGGACCCTTTCAACGTTGAAGTGGTTTCTCTACGTTTTCGGACACTCACGGACAGCTCAAGGATAACTGTGTGGGTGCTCCTGGACAAAAACCTTTTTTAGGCAAACCATGCTTGCTGCCAACGTCATTCTTGATATGAAGTATGACATCACTAGTTGCTGCGATTGATCTATATTTGGGACTAGACAGGTCGATATATAGAAAATGATGGACTCATAAGCACTGTGTTCGCGAACATACAACTCAACCATGATTTATTGACGGACCCTTGTTTAGGCCGACAAAGGTGTGTCGTTCTCCACAGCCTGCCAAGGTGTCTTTGACTCCTTTAAATTCATACAATACAGAACTTGATTAGCGGTTACTTCATCTGGCCAGTAGATGTTTTTTTATACATTTAGTAGTTATTACCTGTTAGAACAATTATTACGGACTCAGAATATGTGAGCGACTGCTTTAATACGCTGAGCTTTGATGTAATCCTCACCAGCAGCTGACTTGTTACCGAGAGTTAACTGACGCGTAGGCCTCACAAACAACATTACCACTGATCTACCATTAATAAGCCTTTGAATCTTACATTCAGTGTAAATATTAGATGTGCTAATTGAAGCATCGGCATCGACGAAATTAGTATTAAACAAATTAGCTGCAGCGTTTGCTGTCGTACTTCTAGCCATGTACAATGATTTCATGCGGTACACTGGGTGCAGATTACCCTGTCAGCTTGGGGTATATGCACCACGTTCAACACCCGCTAGTAGTGCAGGCTTCGAGTCGACGTATGTAGCATTACAACTTTAGCGTTTTGCGATCGATGTGCCGTTTCATTGTAAATTTTTTTCACTGTTTAAAAATTTCAGTGTCGCAGGTTTTAACCTAGCGTTTAGTGAAATGTATTTGTGTTCGTTGTGTCGATTTGCGTAGAGTATGTATATAGTTGTTTATTTACACAATCATTTTTAGCTTTTTTATCTTTGACCACAGGGAAGGAACGAAGTGCTACATTGGATATACCATTATTTTGGACAAAGATATATTGTATGATGTTGCAGTAACTTCTTAATCATAAACATCACGTGAGTTTGTATAGAGTTTAAGGTTTCAAATACCCGCATACTGTGGTCATTTATAACTGATTTTAAGCTATGCTCGTTTATCTGGGCCTGCACTAAGTCGGTAATTGATCGTTTATGTCAATTTAAATCGCTCCATAACATGCCTGGCCTTTTTACGACAGAAGTAAACATACTTAATTGAATTCTTTTGTGGTTTTTGTGTGTCTCATTGTGTTCTTCATGTTGTCAACATTTTACACGTACCGAGAAAGGTTATTGCTGCATTATTCAGGCTTGGAATTTGTATGTTCTCCCTGTAATCTGCCATTACCAAATCGTGTACCACATAAGATGGAGGTGTCTTTTTATCCCCACATTCAGTGGCTTTAAGGAACACGCTTCCCTGAGTCGTTGGTGATTTCAGCCACTGAAACCCTTTTCGAAAGGAAAAAAAAGTAAAAAAAAAGAACGCCGCAAGGGAGCAAGAAAACACCAGCACCCTATGACCTTCGATGAGTGACCATGTTCATAAGTTTTCCCAGATTCTAAACAAGGTCGCACACAGGTGTATTGTTCCCAGTGAGTTTCCAGCCTCCGTCAAGTTGGTTCAACTTTGCAAAGAAAATCATGTCATGACGTACGAGAAAGGTGTCGCAGCCATGGTCTATGAAATTTTCCTTGAGCGTGGCAGGTCTTACACTGAAGAGACCGGACACCCTGCATATGTGAACGAGCCGGGGAACACGACCTCAGTCTAACAAAAGATGACACGGTGCATCGGTCTGTGCATTGCAAGACCTGCATGCGTCAACTACGTTTGTAAGAAATTACAGTTCTCGGCAGAAACAAGAATGACACTGCATTTGAGATATTGCAACTCACCAACGGTAAAGCGGCGCTGTTGACGCGTCTGTTATGGTCGTATACTAATCGGAGATGAGCTATTCCACCTCTTGAGTCCATAAGCTTGTGAAGAACCTGAGCATGCGTGTATGTTCATATATTCCTTTCGGAGCGACCAAATTAAATCAGTTTTTTTATTTCTCATTTATCATAGTACCCACAGCGCCCAAGGGCATTACAGTGGGGGGGGGGGGGGGAGAATACAAAATTTCAACACAGAATGCAGATACCCACACACCACAATGATAACTCAATCCATTGTCAACTACGTAGTGGCACATGGGAGTACACAATACAAATCAGCTTCACACTACCGTTTCGTCCTTACACAACCTCGCGAGTACTCTACCGGAGACCCTGAAGTGAACTTGAAAATACTTCATGTGAAGTAACTTCTGCTACTTCAGAAGGCAACCTATTCCATTGCCCTATCATCCTGGGAAAAAAATGATATTTTATATGCGTCAGTGCGGCAGCTTATTTCCTTTATCTTATTGGCATGATCTAATCGCTGTGAAACGTAATCCGGTTTGCAAAAGTATCGTGAGGGGTCCAGACCTGTTCGGCTATGCAGTACGTTGTGAAAAAGTTTCAACCTCAGATATTCCCTTCGTTTGTCTAGAAGTTCCCAACCAAGCTTTTCTTTTGCTTTTGAAACACTGAAATTTCTGGTAAAATCAGAGCAGACAAACCGAACAGCCATGTTTTGAACTCTTTCTAAATTGGACACGTCACCTGCCTTCCACGGATCCCACACAACACAAGCGTAACCTAAGATAGATCGAATGTTAGACATGTATAGTTGAGTCTTGGCCTCAACTGGTAACTTACTTGCGTTTCTGCGCAGAAAACCTAACACACGTCCTGCTTGTGACGTGATTGATGTGACGGCTCCAGGAAAGGTCCGGTGTAAAATATACACCAAGATGCTTGTGTTCGCGAACTGATAGCAGCCTGGTTGAATTTACATATAAAATGAGTCATGGGGTGCCTTTTTCCTAGTGAAACACATATGCACTGTTTTTTTGCATTAATAAGCATACGCCACTTTTCACACCATTCAGAAACTCTGTCGAGATCGTTTTGAAGAGTAGTGCAATCATGGGAGCTATGTATAAGTCTGTACAAAACACAGTCATCGGCAAATAATTTGATAGGTGATGAAATACCGGAACAAATGTCATTTATGTAGATGAGGAACAATAGCGGACCCAAGACTGACCCTTGAGGCATGCCAGAGGACACATCAGCTTCCCGGGATGAATACGTACCAACTAGCTCTGTTATTTCACAAGTTCCATTCTCGACTTTATGAAATTTTCGATTAACGAAATAATTCGAGCGCGGTCATCACTTCATTAAATCAAGTT
This sequence comes from Rhipicephalus appendiculatus, assembly GCA_030522465.1. Taxonomy (NCBI): domain Eukaryota; kingdom Metazoa; phylum Arthropoda; class Arachnida; order Ixodida; family Ixodidae; genus Rhipicephalus; species Rhipicephalus appendiculatus. The sequence continues at coordinate 22,885 of JALIZH010031883.1, forward strand.
GGGCCCTTGAGGGTGAGGTGCTTAGTCATCACGCCATTACATGGTTTCCGGCATACGATGGCACCGAAGTAGGGGCTCTGTCCAACGCTAATAATTTTGCCCATGCCCGCGCGCGAGTTCTTGTCGGCGCGCCGGGCACTGGGAAGCCGGTGTGCCGGGTGTGACCAACGACGGGCTTGCTCCGACCTCTTGGGAGGCCGACCCACCCACCTCAGGGACATTCTCTCTACCTTGAACGAGATCACTAGCCACTACCAGATGAGTCGCAGGGCTTTCTCCTTGTCACATCGAAATCTCGCGAGGCCCCAGGCCTTGACTCTCAGGCTCCTGCAAACAAGGTCTCATCCCGCATTCTCCGCCTTGAGCAGGTACACGGAGGTCGCCTCGCTATGTGCCCAATGTGGTGCGGTTAGCGATACTAAAGCACATGCTCTGGGAGTGCCCCTCTTTACAGCACCACACGGACCACAGATTGACGGATGAAGCATTTCATTCATTTCTCGAGAGCAACGACTGGTTTGATCAACTCCGAACTGTCCGGAAGGCCCACGATTAGGCGGTGAGGCTTGGCCTTCCTGTCCCAACGTGAGAGCGGCCCAATTCATCCAATCTGTCCTCAGAATACACAGTGACATCGTTGAGACTGCTGGTAGTCTTAGCAATCTAAGTTACTTTAAGTGAATACTACCGAGGTAACACAATTAAGTAGGACACGTACAGACACACAATTTTCTATAAAAAAGACCCGCTGTTCAGTGCCTCCAACGTCCATGTTTCAGCTGCCTCTTGTAAACTTGGCTAGGGTACACAGCGGGGCTAGTTTTGCAAGATTTTGCTATATATTGCCACGCGCGTTTCTTGTTTCAATTTTGCTGTATTCGGTTCGGCCAAATTAATAGTTTAATCTTGGACACGCCGACTGCTGCCTTCGTCAATGTCACGACCCTGTGACAATATGTTCTCTGGTTTTGTTTGGTGGTACAGGGTAGCCACTCTGACACATACGCTCACTGATAACATTGGGCGACGATCAGAAGGCTCTTGGGTCTCGTGCGAGGTAAGCAGGATATGTGAATACGCCATAAACACAGCGTGGCCCGCCTTTAAAGGCGTTATCTTGGAAGTGGCTACCAGTCTTTAAAATTCATAAAAATTTTTTCTGAAGGTCGTATAATTTGCATATATCACAACAGAGTACCTAAGAGAACATATGCAGATCATTTTATTTGAATAAGTGAACATAGAAATATCGCCTGGATTATCAAGCGCCGGAAGGAACAAAAGGACATGCATGATTTTAAAAAAATATTTTAGTTTTAGTGTCGAGCCACACACTGCCCATTAAAGAAACAAGTACTTATTAACGCGATAGCGTTATAGAACTCGTTTCGCAGAAATTTCGGCGTCGGCGTCGGTGTCGGCGTCGGTGTCGGCGTCGTTGGTTGTGAGCGAAAAATCATCATCTTGTCCGTGACCAAAAAATCGAGAAAGACAGAAATAAAATAAATAATAAAAATTTTCGGGTCTGAGTGAGGATCGACGCAGGCCGTCTGGGTGGTAAGCAGGTGTTCTACCCAGTGTTGTACGGGACGGCGTTCCAAGGAACGACGTTCCAGGAACTAGTTCATTTTGGCAGAAACGGAGGAACGCCACCGTTCCATTCGGGATCGGTGGAACTGTAACAGTAACTCGTTACGTTTAAGCAGGAATGGTAGAGGGAACGGCGTTCCTTCTGTAAACGTTCCACGGCATTCAACAGGCGCACGCACGCAGCACATCACGCAGAACAGGGCGGATGGGCGACCATGTGAGGCGCGAAAATGAAGCATTCGCCCATCACGTCACTAGGATGGAACCCGGTTTTTACTTCAAGGCGCCCCCCGGGGGGTGCAGGAAAGCGAAAGACGCCGAGACTGACTGCGTGTGGGAGGAAAAGTTGATTTTTTACAGCAGAGATGTTATGCTCGAGGTTTCCATGTGTCGTAGAAAGAAAATTATCATCATCATAAACCGGCATGCACTCTCTTCGTCATCGCCATCCTCTTCTGCTTCTCTCCCAGAACACGGGCGCTGATTTGTCCGGCGCGGGATGCAATAACTCTGATGGGGCGAGAAAACGAGTACAGAGAGAACGAGAGGAAGGGATATAGAGATAGAGAGAAATTCATGTCTACAAGATGTTTTCGGCGAGGCGAGATTCGACACCGCCTATCCACGATCTGAAGGCGAGCGTCGTAACCACTCGGCTATCTAGTTCTTTTTTTTCCTTTCGTGGTATTTATTCAACATAGGCATGGCACTTTGAAGCAATTCAGTACAGACAGAGATCTAATATGTTCATTTTGCTCGTATGGCGACCCAACGACGAACACATAGGACTGAAGAATTCGCATTATCTCTAGAGCGAATACATCAAAGAACTGCCATTTCACATTATACAATAGAACGGTGGTAAGGATAAACACCTCACCAATGCAATGTACCATTCTGGCTGACCTTCCATTTGCTCGTATACATCTCTTAGCTGAGTGACCATATACTAATGAAGTAGGATGTTGAGGAAATTATTGGCTATGCGTTTTCCTGGAACACGCACGCACGCTAGAAGTGTATAGCATATCCTTGTATAGTACAGTATAAAAGAGGGGTGGGAAGGAGAAATAATGGTGAGGAGGAGTGAAAGGAGGAGGGGAAAACGAGTATAGAGAGAGAAAGAAAAAAAGAAAAAAAAAGATAGAAGGCGTGCGAATGCACTCACAAAGAGAGAGAGAGAGAGAGAGACAGCGAAAGAAATATGGAGATAGAGAAAGAGAAAACTATAGAGAACGAAAGGCAAGAAAGAAAGCAAAAGATAGAAAGACAGAGGACGAAATATACAGAAATATGTTCACTGACTGTGAACCGGGGACATTACTAAGGCGCAAATGCGTATCCTGAACATTTTTGTCTGCTCACACTGAAATAGTGAATCAGCACTCATTAAACGCCTAAGCATTGTCCCTTTTGATGCGATTTCCTGTGCGGGAAATTCAATTATATTGGCGCATTGGTGGAGATTTCTACTTGAATATGTGAAATGCAGCATCCGGACTGCGCCTTTGAAGACCGGCGTTGAAAAGTGCCACATGTGTTGGACTTCAAATAGACGAACACGAAAGTTGCAATTACATGTATGTAGTAAGGGCGGCGGTCTCGATAAAATTTGTCTAGGAGCGTTTATTTAGATTTCTTTACCTATGTATAACCTACTGTCGGCAATGTTAAATCCGTTTGATATATGTAGCTCGATGGGAGCTTTAAATTTCTCACTTTATTTCGCCGCAGGATTATCCGACACTATATATTTATTAAAAACTCAAATGTAACGTTAATGTAATGGCACGTTCAAATTTTGGAAATGTAGCTGTAACGAGTTCCTCTTGCATTTTAGGAACTTGTAACGGGAACTCGTTCTGAAATTGGGAAGCAACGAGGAACGAGCTTTCGTTCCTGCTTTAGACGAACGTGTACAACGCTGGTTCTACCACACAGCCACGCGTCTGCTTGAAAATACTGTGAAAATAACTTCTTCTGCTTGGAAATGCAGTCAAAATAACTTTCATGCTTTACAAACGCACGCGTCCCGTATACAGGCGTCACAATGCAACATGCAATATCGCAGTAATATTGTTTGGACCAAGCGTGCATTGCCATCGGGCGTCAGAATTTGTGAATATCATAACATCGTGGTTTAAAGCCGGCCACCCATTACAAAAGCCGCGCACGTTACTGCTCGTATTTCCTTAAGACCACGTAGTGGGTGCATAGCAAGTTTGAAAACATTTCACGCGCATAATTCCTCGTGGTTTAAAGTATGCTACCCATTACATAGTATGCACTAAGTGGTTGAAGTACGCACTAGGGACAGGATATTGGTATCGTGTATAACTCCGCGTAAGGGTCCCCCCAACTTTTTAAATAAACACCAACATACAAAACAATTTTATTAAGCATGTTGAAATGCTTTCTTGTGTTCCAAGAGATGAAATAAAGATACTACTACTAAATAAAGTACGACGCGCCGAAACTCGCAAGCGGCACGCGCTGCATTGGCTAAAAATTGTGCTATCGTGGATCCACGGTCTCGGTTCCAGAGATCTCGTGCAGAGGCAGCCAAGCAGCTCAGCCCGTCTGAAAGAAATAAAAAAAAAGCAAAGGAAGGCAGTGATGATTTGTCACGGCAGTACACAACCTGTTCTTGAAACAGTGAGAACAGAAAACATCGGAGTCTCCTGCGTACCCTGCAAGCGGCATTTACGCTCGTTACCAGCAGAGGCTGTTGCATCACTCAACACGTTGTATTACTTATGTACGTGAGTGTGTCTTTATGTTTACTGATCTTACGAATCGTGCTACATACTGCAGATTGTCGAAGAATTACTGTTTGTAATGAAATGGGATTGTGCACTAATGGCAGCACCCGCTCCCATTGGCGTCATGCTGAGAACAATCGAATCATACGTAAGCCTCTTTTACAGCGAAAGTTATGAGATCACAACAGCCGATTTTGGTGCCGTAGTCTTTCGCCGCCGCCACCGCTGTCCGTAACGGCTATCGCGCGAAATACGAAAACATGAAATCAGAAAAAAAGAAATTTCTAGGATGATATGGGATTCGAACCTGGGCCCTCTCCGTGGCAGCCCGCTATTCTTCCCTACAGCCACGCCAGCGCTTGAAACATCCTTCGCAAAAAAGATCCTATAGAGGCGTCATGTCGGGGAAGGAATCGTGTTAACATATGTAATATATCGTGGCAGAAGAGTAAAATAACTGCGTCACACAATGCGAACTGTGTACCGAGTGGGTAGTTGAATGTTCCAACCCATTACAAAAGGCTCAACCATAATTCAACTCGTCCTCAATCACAGCACTAACCAATTGCGCATAATGCCTAACATCATGCCCAATGTGCATAATGCAAAACATCTGTAACGGGTACTTCTCCACATAATGATCAATAATTGCATAGCACAGGTACCTTGGAGCTGTACTGCTATTAGGTACCCCAAGAATGCCACGCCGGCGCCTGAAACTCCTTCGTAAAAAGGCCCTGTACAGGTGCCATACCGGCCAAGGAATCGCGTTACAAATGTGATACAGCGTGTTAGAAGTACTAAATAAAAACCGAGCAACAGGAGGTCCACAATTTACAGCGATTCGAGATCGGCGGTCAGAGCATTTGCCAAGGGCACCATCTCGGAATCGGCTTTGCGGATCCTTCGGGACAAGGAGATTGAGCCACACACACTCGTTTGGTTCCCAGCGCACATGGGGCAGATTGAGGGAGCCCCGCCCAATCTCAACGAGTCAGCCCACATAGCTGCGCGAGGACTAGCAAACCGCTTAGCTATCGGGGGGGCGCGGCGCTGACGTTTTGGAGAATCGGGACCCTCCCACCTCGTATAACGAACTCACAAATCATTTTTACCTGGCGCGGAGACAATACCCTCCACCACACAGAAAATTAAGCAGACCTCAGGCTCTGACACTCAGGCTACTTCAGGTCGGGGCGTACCCTAACCCCGCGCTATTGCACAAGATATATCCAGAAATACAGCCAACTAATACATGTTGCTTATGCGCGGATATAGCTAACTTAGAACATATGCTCTGGCGGTGCCCCGCGTTACGCTGTGGTGAAGTCATCACGCTGTCCAAATGGGAGGCTGCTATTACCAGCTCCGGACTCGAACAACAGTTATGGGCAGTCCAACGGGCCCGCGACGCAGCGGAGAGACTTGGTCTTTCTGTTCCGACGTGGGAGCGGCCCGCAACGTGCTAGAGCGCGTTCCGAAGGACCCATTAAAGTTCATTCATCCATCCATCACGCACTGTGAATTGCAAAATGAGTGGGTCGTTGAATGCCTCCCACCCATTACAAAGGGCTAAGCCATAATTTTATATCATCGTCATCAGCCACAGCAGTACACCTAAAGTAAACACAATGCCTCACAGATGTGTAGCACGTGCCCCACTTCTCTACACAATGAGGAATAATGGCATAGTGGGCGCTTCCCTACATCATTAAAATTATGATTCATGGCGTAGTGGGTACTTCGCAAGTGTACTTGTACTAGTCGCCCAAAGAAAGTCTACAACGGGCTCTAGAAAGACCGCTCTGCCAGCCTTCGTTGTGACTGTGCTGCGTGTACTGCGCAGGTCTGGCGATTTTTTGTTTTAGTCGCGTATATTGAACCTTTCACAAGCTCTAGTTACGCAAGGCCACGTAAATATACTCGCTCACCATTCTGCAGGCCCCGGTTCATTTGATCGCAGCGGAGGTGTACAATATATTCTTTTTTTTTAATTGAACGCCACTCCCCAAACTGCAATGTAAAGAGCGTATCGTCCTGCCCTGCCTGCTGTGATGTGCGAATAATATAATGCGCCATAGGATTCTAAACCTACTCACTGCTATCCATTGCGCAATTGCCGGCATTAGTGACTACTGCAATGGCAAGCGTGTTAAAATTCGGTCTATCATAGCTCACGGGAGCGCGAACGAGGGCATGGTGCGCAATGCCATGCCTGAAGAACAAATGTTTGTTTCATGTGGGGAGATGCAGGAATGCAATTTGGCAGGCACTTGTACAATGTTTCCATACAGCGGAGTCAAATATGCAGTTTAAGGTGTTGTGTATAGTCTCGCTTATGTGTATGGACTTATATGACTTACCCGTCTGCGTGACTTATCTCGAGTCCTTGGCCGGTCCTCCAATGCGACGGCTGTGGCACGGCCATGGAAGGAAGCGAACAAAAGGGAATTATGCTTTTCCTGGACACGCGCCATGTGCAACGAGCTTTACAACTCAAACGTGGGAATGATGACTGGTCGATAGTCACTAACTGCCCTTGCATGAAGGGAGGCGCACTTAGTAACAAAGGGGCGATCTCCAGCTCCGTGGAGCCGACTGCTATTCACAACCGAGGCTGTTTCTTAAAAGGCGCTAGGAGGGACACTATGAACCCTGTAAAGAAAGGCATCTTAACCTCAATGCCCCTAGCCCACTAGCTGCGTTTACACGGATGGGACAGAATGCGACAGTAGCGCATCACCTTTCCAAGCTCATCACAAGCGATGTGATGCGACGACCGTTCACATGTAGCGCATTACCTCTCTGGAGAATCGCTCCTTTCCATCCAGAAAACGAGAAGGTGAATGTTGTATAAAATGCCCAGCGCAGCGTATCATTTCATACAACTGTAGGAAACGTGCGCTGAGCCGCTGGGGCCGCGGTGTGGGAGTGAACGAAAGCTATTCGCGTGCTCTTTGCAGCAGCCGACCCACGAGCGGAGCCGTGTCAGGTTGTTAGCGGTGCTTCGCTATGTCGCGTATCAATTGCTGTGTCGTAAACTCTGACAACGCCTATAAGAACTGCCCACCTGGAACAAGGGATTACGGTTTTCCGCAATGGACATGTTTCAGAGCCTGTGCAAACGCTCGGATTCACAGCATACGCCGCATAAAGCAAGTGATTCCAGGCATGTTTACGAAGTAGATGATGTAGCTAATTCGCTGTGAATTTAAGCTCCACGCAAGTTAAGCGATATTTTTACAGTGCTGACGGAACCGAGTGGCAGCCGGCAAAGTCAGCTCGAGCTTCCAGTCTGCATTTAATTCGCAAAAAGCCATCGACAGATCCAGCAATTCTCGCTCGTACGTTGCTGCAGTTCTTCAGGCGTACTGAAGTTCGTCTAGCGGCGCTGTTCGCAGACAGTGCAGTTCGTAAACAGAAACAGTAAAGAAGTCCCAGATGCATGGAAGAATGTGTTGGGGAGCACGAGAATTCATCCGCTCCTTCCCAGACATCGTCTCGTCGTAGCTCGAGCCCCTGCGCCAGGCCCAAGTCAACGACGGTGAGTACATTCTGCTGCTTCAGTACTGCGCCAATGGCTGGCCCCGACAATCTCTCTTGCGTCTACACGTGAAGAGTTACTGGCAGTACCAAGAGGACCTCAGCGTCCGCGAGGAACTGCTTCCAAAGGGGTCCCGCATTGTCGAGCCGGCCGTCCTACAGCGCCGCACGCTGAAGGGCGGATGGGCATCAATGCTTCAACCAGTGCAACGCTTTAGCTCGGGAGTCAGTCCGGTGGTCGGGCATGAACAACCAGATAGACATACTGGTGTTTTAACTGCCCCACGTGCCCCGCAACCAGGGTGCAGCGCACGGAGGCTATTGCCGTCACCCACTCCAACTCGGTCCCTGAGAGGAGGTGAGCATCTATCTTTTCATCTAAACGGCCAAGACTGCGTCCTTTTGGTGGATTAACTGTCACGCTTTCCAGGAAGTCATCAGCTTGCGTTCGACCACAGCACCCGCTGTCATCAAAGACATCAACAGTGTTTTCGCGCGCCATGGAATCCATAGACTGGCGCGCAGCTGTAATGGTCCTCAGTTTGCTGCAAGAGAGTTCTCCGCCTTCGCCGAGTCCTAATGCTTCCGCCACGTCACCAGCAGCTCCCAATTTCCACAGTCGAACGGGGAGGTGGAACTGATGCTGAGGATGGTCAAAGACCTGCTGCGGAAGGCGGATGATCTCTACCTAGGGCTTCTGGCATACCGGGACACACCTGGGGTAAATGGAGTGAGTCCTGCTCAGCTGCTCATGTAGGCGCCTACAGACCCTGGTGCCGAAGACGTGGGACCTGCTGGAGTCATCTTGGCCCCCTTCGGTACCATTCTCTCGGCGTGACCAAGACAACCCGGAAGGCGCCAAGTATCCTACTTCAACTGAAGATATGTGGCTCGCAGACGGCGGCCTCTCAAGGCCGGCGAGTTGGTCTGGGTACGGGACATCAACTCTCCCGCGACAGTGTTGAGGCCAGTTCAACGCCCACGCTTCTACGTGGGGGAGACCCCGACGGGTGTACTCTAGCGCAACCGGACGCACCTAGTACCAAAGACTGGACGCCCTGCGGAATGCACCACTAGCCCAGCTAGAACTCCCGCGGTGGCTCCGGCCGCCATGTCTACAACAAGCGCCAGGAGCTGATCAAGCAGCTAAAGACCAGAGAACCACATCTCCTCGGGAAAGCACCTTCTCTGCAGAGTCACCTCGTGGTTTCACTTCTACTTCTATGGCACGCGTCTCAAGGTGCGGCAGAAAGATCTGCAGACTGAAAAGGCTCGAGCTATGAACGTTGTTTCCTTTCGGACTAAGAGTACCCTGTGTTTTGTTTAGTTTTACCGAAGAGAGGACGTAGTGTACGACAATACCCCTGCATGGCAACACAGCATCCACCCTGTACAGCGGTACCACTGTATGGCAGCACAGGCATGCAGGAATACATGTAAGGGCTTGTGAATAAGCATGAGGCACTTGCTCGCTCGGAGCCACGGTTGTTGTGTGATTCTCTCGCTCGACACGCTCTGCATGGCATTACTAAATGCAACACGAGCAGTTCGGTGATCGTACGCTTTACTTGCGCCCATCGCAATGGGTTGTCTAACACACGTGAGACACAAATGTCATCGTTTACACAATAATCAGGCAAAATGCGCATTGTGCGCACGCACAGAAGGCAACGATAAATCCTTGCGTTTGCTGATTTTCGCCGTACTGAAATGGCTAACATGAGAAAACGCAAGGAAGTGGTCAGATCCAGCAGTCAATACAGACATAGGTGACAGCCGTCCGAAATAAATTTTTGGAAATAAAATATGGAGAAAATGCCGACTGTTGTCGTTGAATACAGGTTAACATGAAACAGCATTAGAGCGTACAGGCGGCTATCTTTTCGCCTATTCAGATTCAAATGATGTCAATGTGGGATAACTGCCGCTCCATATGTGTGTCTCCTCCTCATGTTCGCGCCGTCATGGGCCTGTGTTGTTTCGTTTCTCGTGCGCCACGCCACCGAAATACCAGATGTTCGAACTCACGTGCTTTCTACCATTGTATACCACGAATTCTGTCCTGCGCGATGCCTACAGCAGTGTGATCCTTGCGGGACCAAAAGCGAATCCTTGTGGGCCAAACACACATCCGGCCGCAACCGCCTGGCAACGCAGTTAGCTTCGTGTTACGAGCTGGGTCGAATCGCGAGGCAGCGAAAACAACATGTAGCATTTTCTATTGACACAGTTTGCTTAAAATCTTAAAATTGTATTCTCTCTTTCATTATTTCCCCGACAAGAGGAAGTGAACGAGGGACCCTAAAATCAATATTCATTACTCAGAGTGCCTTTGGCATAGGATGATGTGGTAGTACTTACAGTTTCCAGCGCAGAATAGCGAGACAGACCAGAAGGAACAATTCCACCACAAGCAAGACACGGGCAAGGAAACGTAAGAAGCAGCAGCTACTTCCTTGCGCTCCTCCGTCTGTTTCAGGAGAGAGATAGAGAGAATTAGCTGGTGCATATCACGCAGTCATTCCACAGTGCTGGTGCATTCAGCCGACTCACATGTACGCTACCAATATACACACACACACACACACACACACACACACACACACACACACACACACACACACACACACACACACACACACACACACACACACACACACACACACACACACACACACACACACACACACACACACACACACACACACACACACACACACACACACACACACACACACACACACACACACACACACACACACACACACACACACACACACACACACACACACACACACACACACACACACACACACACACACACACACACACACACACACACACACACACACACACACACACACACACACACACACACACACACACACACACACACACACACACACACACACACACACACACACACACACACACACACACACACACACACACACACACACACACACACACACACACACACACACACACACACACACACACACACACACACACACACACACACACACACACACACACAGATTTTAATAAAATTCCTATGCCAGTAAGGCTCCTGCCGTTCTCGCATACGAACTCCACGTCGAGGCGGAAATACTTTGCCGCAGTTTACATGACACTGTTGCGACAAATTAATAAAAATGCGTTAACTTCTTAATTATTGTCTTGAGGGTAAGTGTTTATGTTACAAAGTTGTAGTGCCAGCCAATTTATGTCCTACCTATTTTTCAGAAATCGCAAAAGTTGCATGTGGTTCGCGATATTCATAATCGAACTTGACGGGCGAATTCGAAACTGACCTCGCCCAGCACGCGCCAAGAGCGGCGGAACACAGGCTTGACACGTCACAGGGAAGTGACCAAATTTGTATGAAGGCGCGTCAAAGGGGAATCTGGTCAGAAAAATTGGCAATCCTTTTGAAATAAGCGAGCAGACCCCTTAATGTTTGCGTGCGACGGGTGGTGTATGTTTCCCTCTGTTGAAATATATAGAGGCGCGAAAAACTCTTTCGACTGTCGGCAAGAAGAAGCGCCGCAGCGGCCGCCCCAGTGTTTTGTTGCGATAACAATTAAATGGACACTCTCGGCTGATTTTTGCCGTCGCCGTCATGTCCGGGATATGTATATGTATTTATATATATAGAAATGAACTTCTCGCTATTGCATTCATTGATTTGCCCTAGTGGCGAAACTGTGACTTTTTTATGCTTCACAGACAAAGAAAAGGTGGCTATTCCAGTTTTCCTGTGCACACTTCGACAGAAAGAGATAAGCACGAAACAGTACGAGCAAAAGTAAGGCGATACGCCGGCACAGGTGAGATGACTTGCAGCTTTTCATGAAAGCATACTACCGCGGCGCGGCGTCATTCAAATTTTGTCACTCCCATGTGACGGGTAGTTCCGGTCTCACGTAGAAGAACGGTCGCGCTTCGTGCGCGCCTTGCGCGATCAATTTCAATTTCGCCCGTGAAGTTCAACGGTGAACATCTCGAACTACATGCAACTTTTGCGGTTTCTGAAAAAACAAGCATGCCATAAATTGGCACGCTCTACAACTTTGTGATATAAACACTTGCCCTCAAGTCAAAATTAAAAAGCTAATTCACGAATTTTTGTTAGTTACAGCACTGTCATGCCAACTGCGGCAAAGTATTTCCGCTTCGACGTGGAGTTCATGTGCGAAAACAACAGGAGGCTTACTGTGATAGGGTTGTTATAAAAAAATCTCTATTGGTGAAAAAAAAAAAAAAACCGTATAGATGGGCGACGTGGCTTGCCGGTACGCGACACTTATATTCTCTCACGTGCACTCTTCATCGTCGGCTTCTTACCAGCAATCCCTGCATGCCTTCATACGTCACACACGTATATATATATATATATATATATATATATATATATATATATATATATATATATATGTTGAGTCTCTGTTCGGTTGCCATAAAACCAATAATAGGAAAAAGGCATACGCTTCTAAAAAACTGTTTATTTGTCGACGTTTCGATCGGCGGAAGACAATACGACTTTCGTTGATTTGGCACTGTATTCACCAATGTTTCCGACCAGGCTTTCTCAAAGTATATATATATATATATATATATATATATATATATATATATATATATATATATATATATATATATATATATATATATATATATATATATATATATATATGAGTGAGCGTAAAATGAAGGGTACTCAGTATTGACGATGATTACTGTTTTGGTGACGAAGTAAGCCTCATAGCTACGCAAAAAAAAGGGGGGGGGGGGCGAGACATTTGAGTTATATGGTTCAAATAGAATCAAGACGATGTGGATGTTATAACTGGGTAAAGTCAACATTTGCATAGATTTAGTCATACATAACCAACGTTAGCGACCACTAGCCAACGTTGGAGCCATCACTACGCGAACATTACCAAACGGTAGCTGATACCATCGACTGCTAACAAGCCCAGAGATCGATTCGGTCGGCAGGAGAGAAACGTTGACGCTCCACAGAAGAGAGAGAGAGAAGAGCGGCGTCTTGCGAGCTGTGAGCGGCGTGCGGTAAAGGGCCGCGCCACCAGTGTGTACGTAACTTTACAGGGCATGGGTGAAACAGTAAGATATTGTCCTAACGAAAATGGCCCGGTGCACTTGAACCTCGTCGATCCTCTTGTACCCTCGAATGGTTATAGCTACCAACTAACATGCATAGACATGCTACTATGGATGACCACAAGCGACTCCCCTATCCGACATATCATCGCCCACATTTGCAGGAGCTGAGCTTGCGTGTCCCCACTGATGGCTAGACATCATGATGAAGGGTGTGCGTGCAGACACGAACACAAGAGGAAGAGACCCTATTTCATGAGCGGTCCTTACAAACTACTGTATGAAGTTTTTGTCGGTATAAGTGATTGCTAGTATCCGCTGATTTTCCACAATTCAACTTTCCATTTTCTTGTGCTTCCCTCTGCCATTTTGGCAAGGGGGGGCGTAGCTTTGCGAGGTGATCTGGGTGAGCAAGGCTCGCCAGAACAAAGACCGAAAGGCTTGCGGAGACCATGCCACAGCGTTTCGCGTCTTTACCGCCTATTGAAGGGCGCATGCGCGGTGGCACCGTGAGAACAGCGAAGTGTCATCGATCGCGGTCGGCATTTAGACTGGGTTCTTTTGAACGATCCCAGGGATACACGATTATACCGCGGAACGTGCTTGTTTTGTCATTATGTCCTCTCTGACCAGACACGGATGAATAAAGACAATTACAGGGAGCTTAACCACATAGCGATACCCCATGTGCTATCCAGCGCTGGGAGAGGCAAAAAGAGGGATCTATAGGTGTGAGTGGCGACTAACCAGAAACTGAGAACGCCACCTACCGTCGACGCAGTTGCTCTCCAGGTACTCGGTGGTGTTTGCCGCCGGCACGAAGTGCCTGTCCCTGACGTCCGAATACCGGTCCTTGTCGCTCATTGCACAATCTCCCGTCGACGGGTCGAAGTTGGCCGAGCGACACTGGAATTCGGTCTCGTCCATGCACTCCTCGGGAGCGACGTCTAGCGATGTGTTATAATAAAATAACGTACACATCATCCATCAAATTCAACTTTGGACGATTATGAATCGACTTTTTCGACATGTAGAAAATATAGACAGTAAGTAAATTAATGTCGCTGACAAATTGTCTTTTTTAGCTGCTAAACTGCAGAGACTTCGAAGCGGTTGGGCAGCCAGAAAGACTAAACAGAAAAGTGCGCCCCAAGTGTGAGCCTGCAATTCCTGAGAAACGCATTGTACATATATATATATATATATATATATATATATCATCATCATCATCATCATCAGCCTGTCTACGCCCACTGCAGGGCAAAGGCCTCTCCCATGTTTCGCCAATCAACCCGGTCCTGTGCTTTCTGCTGCCACGTTATACCTGCAAACTTCTTAATCTCATCTACCCACCTAATTTTCTGTCTCCCCCTGACGCGTTTGCCATCTCTTGGAATCCAGTCAGTTACCCTTAATGACCAGCGGTTATCCTGCCGACGTGCTACGTGCCCGGCCCATATCCATTTCTTCTTCTTGATTTCAACTATGATATCCTTAACCCCCGTTTGTTCCCTGACCCACTCTGCTCTCTTCCTGTCTCTTAAGGTTACATCTATCATTTTCCTTTCCATCGCTCGCTGCGTCGTCCTCAGTTTAAGTTGAACCCTCTTTGTAAGTCTCCAGGTTTCTGCTCCGTAGGTAAGTACCGGTAAGATGCAGCTGTTATATACCTTCCTCTTGAGGGATAGTGGTAGACTACCATTCATGATTTGATAATGCTTGCCGAATGTGCTCCATCCCATCCTTATTCTTCTAGTTATTTCACTCTCATGGTTCGGCTCCGCGGTTACTACCTGTCCTAAGTAGACGTACTCCTTTACAACTTCCAGTGTCTCGCCACCTATTGCAAAGCGCTGTTCTGTGCCAAGATTGTTCCACATTACTTTAGTTTTATGCATATTAATTTTCAAACCTACTCTTCTACTTTCCGTATCCAGTTCAGTAATCATAAGCTGTAATTCGTCTCCCGCGTTACTCATCAATGCAATGTCATCAGCGAATCGCAGGTTACTGAGATACTCTCCATTAACTCTTATCCCTAACTCTTCCCAATCTAGGGCCCTGAAAACCTCCTGTAAACACGCGGTGAATAGCATTGGAGAGATCGTGTCTCCCTGCCGTACGCCCTTCTTTATTGGGATTCTGTCGCTTTCTTTATGGAGTACTATAGTGGCTGTGGATCCGCTGTAGATTTCTTCCATTATGTTTATATAGGCTTCGTCGATGCCCTGGTTCCGCAGTGCCTGAATGACTGCTGATGTCTCCACCGAATCAAATGCCTTCTCGTAATCTATGAAGGCTATGTATAGGGGTTGGTTGTATTCCGAGCATTTCTCTATCACCTGATTGATAGTATGAATATGGTCTGTTGTTGAGAAAGCCTGTACGAAATCCTGCCTGGTCCTTTGGTTGATTGAACTCTAATGTCGTATTAATTCTGTTAGCAATTACTTTTGTAAATAGCTTGTAGACAACGGACAGTAAGCTGATGGGCCTGTAGTTTTTCAGGTCCTTGACGTCCCCTTTCTTATGGATCAAGATGATGTTGGCGTTCTTCCAAGAATCTGGTATCGTCCCCGTAGAGAGACACTTCGTATACAGGGTGGCCAGTTTCTCTAACACAATCTCTCCACCGTCTTTCAACAGGTCTGATGTTACCTGATCCTCACCAGCGGCTTTGCCTCTTTGCATTCCCTTTAGGGCTTTCTTTACTTCTCCTGTCAATACTGGTGGGATGTCAGATTCCTCTGGGCTATTACTGCTTCTTACGTTATCATCCTGACTGTCTCGGCTGCTGTACAGATCTCTGTAGAACTCTTCCGCCACCTCAACTATTCTATCCATATTGGTTGTGACCTTGCCTTCCTTGTCTCTTAATGCATACATCTGATTTTTGCCTATGCACAGTTTTCTCTTCATAGATTTGAGGCTTCTTCCGTTCTTAATAGCATGCTCAATTCTCTCCATATTATACTTTCTTATGTCGGCTACTTTACGCCTATTGATTAACTTGGAAAGCTCCGCCAGCTCTATTTTGTCTGTTGCATTTGAGGCTTTCATGGTTTGACGTTTCTTAATAAGGTTTTTCGTCTCTTGGGATAGCTTACCAGTGTCCTGTCTAACGACTGTACCCCCGACTTCCACTGCACACTCCTTAATGATACTAGTCAGATTATCATTCATTGCGTCAACGCTAAGGTTGGTTTCCTCGGTTAAAGCCGCGTACCTATTCTGAAGTGAAACTCTGAATTCCTGTACTTTCCCTCTCAGAGCTAGTTCATTAATCGGCTTCTTGCGTATCAGTTTCTGCCGTTCCTTCCTCAAGTCTAGGTGAATTCTAGATCTTACCATTCTGTGGTCACTGCATCGGATCTTGTTAACTACTTCCACATCCTGTACAATGCCCGGGTGGGCACACATTATGAAGTCTATTTCATTTTTAGTTTCGCCATTAGGACTCCTCCACGTCCACTTACGAGTAGCCCGTTTTCTGTAGAAGGTATTCAAGATCCGTAAACTGTTGCGTTCTGCGAATTCTACTAGTAACTCCCCTCTGGCGTTTCTAGAACCGATGCCATATTCCCCAACTGCATGATCTCCAGCCTGCTTCTTGCCTACCTTTGCATTAAAGTCGCCCATCAGTACAGTATACTGTGTCTTTACCGTACTTATTGCTGATTCTACGTCTTCGTAGAAGCGTTCAACCAGTTGGTCATCATGGCTTGATGTAGGCGCGTGGGCCTGTACCACCTTCATCTTGTACCTCTTATTAAACTTAATTACGATACATGCCACCCTCTCATTAATGCTATAGTATTCCTCTATATTACCAGCTATATTTTTATGAATAAGGAACCCCACCCCTAGTTCTCTTCTTCCAGCTAAGCCACGATAGCATAGGACGTGTCCGTTCTTCAGCACTGTATAAGCCTCATGTGTCCTCCTAACCTCACTGAGCCCTATTACATCCCATTTAACAACCCTCTAATTCCTCGAATAGTACAGCTAGACTCGCCTCGCTAGATAAAGTTCTGGCGTTAAACGTAGCCAAGTTCAGATTCCAATGGCGGCCTGTCCGGACCCAGAGATTCTTAGCACCCTCCGCTGCGTCGCAGGTCTGACCGCCGCCTTGGTCAGTTGCTTCGCAGCCGCTGGGGACTGAGGGCCGAGGGTTAATTGGTGTATTCATGTGGGAGGTAGTGGCCAAGTACTGCACCAGGGTGGCCAATCCTGCTCTGGTGAGGGAGTGCATTGCTATATATATATATATATATATATATATATATATATATATATATATATAAAGTCATTTGCTAATATTTAAATATTCAATTTAGACGTCCGAACAACGTTTTACTTCCGCAGCGCATCGTCTTCATTCTTCGCGAAGGTACTGTTGTTATTGTTCTGGCTCAGTAGTTGTCTGCTTGACGAGAACTGACGACGACAATGTCCGCGAGAATCGTTACTCCCACTGTAGCGAAGTGCGAGCTGTAATTCGATTTCGTTCATTGTACAGGGCCTCACGCTATTGGATGGACGCGCATTAAAAGACGCGGCTGGCGCGTCCATCTTCGAGGTGACGATCGAACGCAGCCGTGTATCAGCGCTCGAGTAGCGGCGCGCGAGAGGGCGTCTATTTCATATCTCGCGTGTTTCGCGCGCTTTTGTTTTTTGTTTTTTGCGGGAAAAACAACCAGCCCAATTTCAGCAAAAAATAAATGCTTGATTCTGTGATTATTTGAAGCGAGGTACACCATAAAGTAAATATTTTACCCATTCGAGCAAAAATTAAAATGTTGGTTAGCGCAGCGCTTCGCCGCTTAGTCATGAAATAAATACAAGTGGTATGTACACGACTACCGTAATGTACGACACATAGAACTTTGGTAGCACGCATGTTTTTTTTTAAATCTTGGTCCAAATCAGCTGGGACACCGTGTGTGTGTGTGTGTGTGTGTGTGTGTGTGTGTGTGTGTGTGTGTGTGTGTGTGTGTGTGTGTGTGTGTGTGTGTGTGTGTGTGTGTGTGTGTGTGTGTGTGTGTGCATATATATATGTGAAATTTTAAATGCGAATGCATTTCATAGTCGGGCTATGTCAGGCATCCGGCGTTGGCGTTGTGCGGCGTTGGCGTTGTGCGGCGTTGTCCGCGGAGGAGGAGGAGGAGGATAGGTTGAGGAGGTG
Source organism: Rhipicephalus appendiculatus (assembly GCA_030522465.1). Lineage (NCBI taxonomy): Eukaryota > Metazoa > Arthropoda > Arachnida > Ixodida > Ixodidae > Rhipicephalus > Rhipicephalus appendiculatus. The sequence continues at coordinate 41,089 of JALIZH010031883.1, forward strand.
TGCGCGCCGGCAGGTGTTAGATGTGAAGCATCTTATGGCGAAGCTTAATCCGGTGGTGGTGGTGTGCGGCGTGACCACCCTTACTGCGCATGCGCAAACCCTTTCAAAAAAAATAAAAATAAAAAAACCTCCTCTTTCCCTCTCTCTCCTCTAGGCATCCCTCCCCGCGGCAACCACACCCTCACTGCGCATGCGCCTCCCCTCCTCTCTCCCCTGCTACGCTCCCCCCTCTCTCCTCTAGGCATCCCTGCCCGCGCCGTCCACACTCCCACTGCGCATGCGCGTCCCACCTCTCTTCTCCTCTCCTACGCTCCCCCCCTCTCTTCTCTAGGCATCTCTGCCCGCAGCGACCACACTCCCACTGCGCATGCGCGCCTACGCTCCCCCCCTCTCCCTCTCTCGCCTCGCGACGCCGACACAGGCAGCGTCTGCTAGCGAGTTTCTTGGTTGAAAAAGCCGACTGCTCGCGCTGCACAACCGTTCACTGGCCACCCCGTATATATGGCAATGAATCTTGACCTCCAAGGTGGTGCCGGTGGGAGATTTCTCCTGTGCGTTGTTGAACAATAAAAATTCGCAGCGTGCGCGTTAACTAAAAGCGGACTGCGGCGGAGGTCGGCGGAGCTATATATGAAAAAAAAAATTAAAAGAATAAATAAAAAAATTAACAAAAACAAGAAAAAGCAAAGAAAAAGGCGCTGCGCCTTGCTCCCGACCGGGCTGCAGAAATCAGGCGCCTTTTCCTTCTTCGAACCACAACCACCATATATAAATGGAGTGAAGCGCGCGCGAAATGCATTCGCATTTCCTCACGATTCCCTTCGGGGAGGTGGGCGCATTTTTTTTATGTACGTTTCGGCTGGTCCGCCAGCCGAAACGTGAACAAAATATTTCGCACGTGCATCCTTTTTCTTCAATCATATTCCGTGCCGGAACCATCCATCTTCAACCCCCCCCCCCCGAAATATATATATATATATATATATATATATATATGCCGCGGTGGTGTAGCCGTTACAGCGCTCGGCTGATGACCCGAAGGTCGCGGGTTCGATCCCGGCCGCGGCGGTCGCATTTCGATGGAGGCGTAATGGTAGAGGCCCGTGTACTGTGCAATGTCATTAAAGAACACCAGAAGGTCATAAATTCCGGAGCCCTTCACAACGGCATCCCTCATAATCATGTCGTGCTTTTGGGACTCAAAACACCATATATTATTATATATATGCACCCACAAGGGAATATGCTGAAGCGCTCGTTCTCCAAAGCTTTTCCCGAACCCTTGTTCGTTCAATCTACTTACACTGTTGCTAAATCCCAACAGAAGTGGAGCGCCAAATCCAGAACTGACTAATAAATGTGATGAAGCAGGAGAAAGCTTATGGTCGTCAACGACAAAGAACACATAGTGTAACTTGCGCAGGAAATAGCGCGCTCACGCGATATTGCTGCGGCGTTTCTCCTCTTCCCCCCCTATAGTTAGCGCTTTTTTCGTCTGAAAGCCCCATTCATTCTGTGGAATTCGTAGTCGCTCGACAGGTCGCGCGATCGGTTAAAGTCCTCGTCTCATTGATCGGTCCGGAACCGATTTTTTGTCACCGGGAGGAAAAGCATCGCCTGTCGCAAGCCAATGAGAACGCTAGGTTACGAGCGAAGGAAAGGCGTTTACAGCCATGGTCGGCGTGGAAGCCGAACGTTGCCAGCGTGACCGGGACCCTGGATAACAGCAGCGCTGAAACGCTGCTGGTGTTCCAGCACCACCGTCGAACGTAATACTACGGCTGGACAAGAGGGGACACGCGACGCACGCGCATGCATCTCCCTTCTTTTCGGAAACAGCTCGTCTCGGGAGAGTTGGCAAGCACAATGAGTATATCGTTGCGTGACGAGCGAGCTGAAGTATGAACACGGCAGCTTCGTGTGAACGGGACATAGGAGAGGGGAAGCCAGATACACCAGCGTTTATTTGAGATACATCCATGTGTTGCTCATGTACATTATACAATTGCACATATATTAACACTTAAATGGGTGGAATAAATAAAAAATTCCACGAAGTGAATCAAGACGAGTGGGCGAAGCACTGAGGATCATTCTTATCGTAAATCAACCGTGACATTGCCCAGTCGTGCATGTAAATGAGTGACAACGCGTGTGTACAGTTTATACAATATGTTTTTGCCGTTGAGCCGTCGCTTTCCGCATCCTCAACTCCGGTGTAGCAGCTTGTTGTCGGCGTTGCCGTTTTGCCTTTCGCGGGTGAGAGCGCGTTCACGATCGTTTTAATCCATGGCAAAAAGAGAATGTGTGGTCTGGAACGCGCTTATTCTTCATCGTCATCAACGTCATCGTCATCGTCATGGCGTATAATGGTTACCTTGCATGTGCTGTGCCGTGATGGCAACGTCATCGTCATCGCACTAGCGTGGCTACACCGCGGGACACCGGGTTAAGGAGCTTCGCCCCTAAAAATGACCTCACATACTGTAAAAAAATCCTGTGAGAAAAACACAAAATGCATGGCAAATTTAGTGACATAACAGTTCTGTTCTTGTCTGTTTTCTGTATTAGTAGTTTTCTGTAGTTTTGCGTACAATCTCTGCTATTTTCTGCTTTTCTACAGAGATTTTTTGTTTCTAATTTCTTCCCAGAAGACAGGCTTTTTGTATATGCACACATTTTTTCTGTTATTCTGTAGCAATTTTCTCTTCCTAGTACCAAGTTCAAATAATAAAGTACTGCACGCTTTGTTCTCAATGGCGTCCAGAATCCGCAATGCTTTGCATGGCTTTGCGGCATTCCCTGCAAATTGAGTGTAGTGCGGCATAGGCGCAACACCTTTCATTTCCTTCTCAGCGTTCGTTGTCTTGTAGAACCTCTCAACAGAAGGCACATGACACGACCGCCGACATGCATCTGGTATTTGTCGAGTTTGGCATTAATTTTTCTCGAAGTCTGAATTTTACTAATTTGCAAGATGGTCAATGTCGGCTTCACGCTTTGCTCTAGAGAAGGCTTATATTTTACCAAGCTTCGCCCTTTTGCAGCGGCTGAAGCACGATAGTAAACTTTTACGCGAATTGATGTGATGCCCGAGGTCTTGAGAGCTCTAACATAACTTTTCTGTGGAAGAAGGTAGATTCTAACAACGTTTGGTATTTATTACGAAGTGGCTCTGATATTAGATGTGAAGCATCTTATGGCGGAGCTTAATCCGGTGTGCGGCGTGACATCCCGTTCTGCGCATGCGCAAACCCTCTAAAAAAAAAAAACCTCCTTTCCCCCTCTCTCTCCTCTAGGCATCCCTCCCCGCGGCAACCACACCCTCATTGCGCATGCGCCTCCCCTCCTCTCTCCCCTCCTACGCTCTCCCCTTTCTCCTCTAGGCATCCCTGCCCGCGGCGTCCACACTCCCACTACGCATGCGCGTCCCCCCCTCTCTCCTCTCCTACGCTTCCCCCTCTCTCCTCTAGACATCCCTGCCCGCGGCGTCCACACTGCCACTGCGCATGCGCGTCCCCTCCTCTCTCTCCTCTCCTACGCTCCCCCCCCACTCTCGCCCCGCGACGCCGACGCAGGCAGCGTCTGCTAGCGAGTTTCTTGGTTGAAAAAAAACCGGCAGATCCCACGCACTGTGGGAATCGATGTAATGCGAAGCAGCCAAATCATGCTTTGCAAAATTTGCATGCATGTTTTACATGTTAGGACCTGTCATTTACGTACGTCATACAGTCACGTCGCGCAATACCAAATTTCGTGTATATAAAGCTAACGAAACGGCCGCGAGCGCGCCATGAGCGTGGCATGCAAGTCATGTCGCACATTGACAAGTCATGATTTTCATATTACCACTGGTCATTTTTGTTCGTCATACAGTCACGTCACTCAATACCAAATTCGGTGTATATCAGGCTAACGAAACGGCCGCGAGCGCGCCATGAGCGTGGCATGCAAGTCATGTCGCACATGACCAGTCATGATTTCCATATTACCACTGGTCATTTCTGTTCATCATACAGTCACGTCACTGAATACCAATTTCGGTGTATATCAAGCTAACGAAACGGCCGCGAGCGCGCCATGAGCGTGGCATGCAAGTCATGTCGCACATGACAAGTCATGATTTCCATATTACCACTGGTCATTTATGTTCATCATACAGTCACGTCACTCTATCCCAAATTTGGTGTATATCAAGCTAACCAAACGGCCGGGAGCGCGCCATGAGCGTGGCAGGTAAATCATGCTTTTCATGAGAAGCTAGTCATGATTTTCATGATATGACCAGCCATTTATGTTCGCAATACGGTCATGTTATGCCATACCAAATTTGGTATAAATCCCATTAACGATACGGCCAGGAGAGCACAAAGTCGTAGGCGGCTAGATAGCTAGATAGATAGATAGCTAGATAGATAGATACGCTCAAAGTCGCCGAAGTTCGCTAAGAAATGCTTCGCATTTAAAAACCGACTGCTCGCGCTGCACAACCGTTCACTGGCCACTCCGTATATATGGCAATGAATTTCGACCTGCAAGGTGGTGCCGGTGGGAGATTTCTCCTGTGCGTTGTTGAACAATAAAAATTCGCAGCGTGCGCGTTAACTAAAAGCGGACTGCGGGTCTCTGTGTCCAGTCGGAGTCTTCTGTCTCCCATTGCCCATTAGCAGCGATTGACATGTTCCAGTAGGAAACACCGCTCCATCACTGCGTGCTTTGCGCCTCCCCAGTCTTCTCTCCTGCGCAACGCTGTGATGAGCGCCAGCGTCAACGCCGCCGCCAGTGTAAGCGTTAGCGCCCGCTGCTTCACATCTACACATGGTTCCCTTTAGCGGGAGATGGTGTAATTTCTTTTTTTACAGAAGCTATTTGTTTGCAGGGTTCAACTGATAAATTACATCATTTCAAAAACAGAAAATACCTGTAAATTTTATGTTATTTAACATACATTTTTTTACAATGTAGGCTACAACATTCGTAACTGTTCTGGTGCCTGGACCACACTTCGTCCAGGATTGGCAGCCCTGCGTAATTCTAGCAGCAGACTCTCAACGCTGCTTTCGACACTTTTGGCAAGTGGAGCCACGAAGCAGTTCTTTCTGCACTCGGCGAGCTGTACTATGGAATGAAAATGCGTGGCTATATTTTCGCGTGTTTCGCAAAGCTGCTGTCAAGCGTTGGCGCGGGGTCGGCGCGAACAGATACCTTTTAAGACCAAACGAACAAGTGCCCCATGTGATGTCGCCGGGGCTCTTAGTTGTGGCGCCAAGGTATATGGCGAAGCTGATTCGCCTGGCCACAGCCCACGTAAGCACGGGGAGTACCAGGCACGTGATATATCCAGATGACATCAGGAACTGGCCGAATGTTTTAGGACGTCGGGTGACGAGAGGCAGCTGCGTCGCTCGCAGGGACCCGACCAAAGTTCCCTGACATTCGCAGATAGGGGCACGCAGAAAACAGACACGTGCACACGTCCTCCTCCTAGCCCGACCACGGACTGCCAACTCATGCAAGGAGGGAGACACGCGCATCGCGTGCCGTCTCAATATCACTTTTTTTGTCAACTATGCTCTGCGTTCTGGCGTCGTAGTCACACTGGAAAACTCTCTACACAGTCCCTTATGCCTGCACGGGGAGGCGGATCGCGACAGACGCTGTCATGCGTCCAAAGAATCCCGAGCTCATCAGAAGAAAGATACGGGACCAACACAAGAGCAACTCCATAAGCAGCACGATAGAAAAAAAAGTAAGTGTGCCGAAAGCGGAGAGGATCAAGATTATCGTCATGCTGATCAGTTAGGTGGGTTCGCCCCGCGACAAGAATTTCCACAAGTCTAAGTACTATTTCGCGCCCTGGTAGCGATCCCTGTCACATATGCCTTCCGCAAGCACTGTGTACGTTCATCTTCCTACGACAGTCGCTTACCGGTTAAGGTTTCCTTGACGTGATAGAAAAGCCCAGCAGATTCAAGAGCCGGCATTGCACGGCTCAGAAGCATCGCGACCATGCAGGACACAGCCCAATCCATCTTGAGAGGCTTGCTTCCCTTGTTCGCTTGTTGTTGTTGTTGTTGTTATCCTCTGGACATAGCTCATACCCATTGGAGGGGATTGGCCAATTAGTGGGTGAACTTATCCAAAGATATCTGAAGTTTAATATACGCAGACACTATAGGTAGTAGAATGCTTTGACATAATTATTGATAATAAAAAGTTCCGAACCAGAATTTAGCTGTATACTCTTTTGGTTTCGCTGACGAATTCCTCAATGGCGTAGAAGACATCCCTATGGCTGTATTCCAGAGCAGTGGCCCCAAAAGATTACAGGTTCTGATACTTCTAGGCCCAGTTTGCGAAGAGGTGGTACTATTATTCTTTTCCGCAATGTTGTGTACCGGCGGCAGGATAAAAAGAAATGGCCAATAGTTTCCTCCTCATTACAGGACATACACATGGGGGGACGATACTAAACCAGCTCTATGCAAGTAGAAGTTAAGGGAGGTAATGCGGCAACGAAATTTTGTCATTGCCACTTCCATCGTTCTTGACTTGGCTAGATCGCTGCACCAGGTATGTAAGAGGTGCTTGTACTCTGGAGAAGCAGTCAATACTGGGTCCGAGAAACTTTTCCTTAATGTTAGAAAACGAAATCTTGCCACCGTGATGTGTGCCGTTGGCGGAAAAACTCGAATGATCGGTGCCATAAGCGACGCCTTTGCAAGCGAATCAGCCATTTCATTGAGCCACAGACCTTTGTGCCCAGGTACCCAGGTCAAATGAATGCATTGGATATGAGCGGGAACTAACAATTTGAAAAGCTTTAGCATAGGCGTGTCACCAGATGCAGAAAGAGAGGAGCCCACAGATAAAGAGTCAGTTATAACTGCAACTACTGTAATTGATCTACTTAACTTGCGTAAAGATAACATTATTGCCATAAACTCAGCATGAAAACCCGGCAGAAAATCGGGCAGCCGTAATGAAAAGGACCAGTCAAGTTCTGGGCAGAAAATACCTATTCCAGATCGTTCTTCAGATTGCGATGCGTCCGTTGCAATAACAACATTCGTTGGTAAAGACTTTATATGCTCCTGCAACAACCCATTTAAAATGCCAGAAGGTAGAAATTTCGCGTGGTTCGGAAAAATATCATGGTACATAATTTCTGGAGTGTTAAGCTCCATAGTCATGGGAATCACATCGCGAATTTTTACATTTAGTGAGTCAAGCAATGTTTGAACATATATAATTTGCGGTTTGCAGTATCTGGGCCAATGTTCACAGACGAATAAGTCGGGGTCGGAGATGAACATTATTTCAGCACGGTTAGAGGGTGATTCGTACAACCTTAAGAAAGTTTGCACCGTTAAACCGGCCTAAAATGGGGGGCGTTTGCGCTTCCAGATATAGTACCGCATTTGCAACATATTTTGGAAGGCCTAAGCACAACCGTAACGCCTCTCGCTCTAATAACACTAGTGACCGAAGCTTGTATGCTGGCGCACCGGAAAAAAGAACACAGCCGAATTATAATACCGGTCGGACATACATTTTATAAACCATCAAGAGCGCCTTTCTTCTCATGCCAGATCTACGACTGCTCAATCTGCGCAGAAGGCCCATTGCACGTACTCCTTTTGTCGCAACATGTTCAATATGAGTGCGCCAATTTAGATGTTCATTATACATAACTCCAAGATATTTTAATGAATTCACTTGTGGGATTTCCTGCAGCTTGTAATTTATAGATATGCGCACTGGGTCGTTCACAGGGAAAACAAGAATAGCACACTTATTTGGATTCAGATTCAACTGTAAACCATCTAGCCAAATTTCAAGCTCACTCAAGTATGTCTGCAAGATGTTGTAAAGGCTATGTATGTCATTGGCCATAGCAAAAAAAGCAATGTCGTCAGCATAAATATAAGTTCGCACTCCTGGTTTCACGGGGATAGTGCACAGTAAAGTATTAAATAAAATTGGTGAGAGTACTGACCCCTGAGGTACACCTCGCGTCTGCCTGTGTTTGCCGGAAGATAATCCGTCTTGGAAACAATAAAACTCTCTTCCTCTCAAGAATTCTGCCACCCATGCTACAATATAAGCAGGGAATCCGTGGCGCAATAACCGATCAATTAAAATGGGATGTTCAACACTGTCATATGCTTTGCATATATCTAATGTAACTAAAGCCGCATGGTGCTTTCTGTGCCGGGCAATGTGAATTCGACTTTCGAGGTCCAAATGCGCGTGCCATATTGAATACCCAGATCTAAATCCAATTTGACAGGGGCTCAACAGTTGCTTTTCGTTAGTAAATTTTATCATATGACCATGGAGGACCCTTTCAATAAGCTTTACTACATTTGATGTTAATGCAATCGGTCTTATGTTGTCGAGATTATAGCCTGCCCCTGGCTTTTTAAGCATCGGTACAATCTTGGCTATCTTCCATTGATAAGGTATCCATGCCTTCCTAATGGAGTAATTTATAAGACTTAAAAGGTCATTCGGGAACTCCTGGTGCATTATTTTTAACATTGTGTTCGTAATTCCGTCAGGTCCTGGTGCTGCATTTGGCAATCTTAACACGGCCTCATCTAATTCGGCAGACGATATTTCTGTGTACTCTGAAAACGCTGGTGTATAATCAAAACTTGGAAGGCGCGTTGTGAACCTGTTTTCTAGACCCTGAGCCAATTGATTTAATAATTCCTGTAATTCTTGCGAGGTATAAACTATTGATTCTACGTTTCCTGGCATTGGAATTCTCTTTCTACAATGAAGGAAACTGAATAATGCCCGTTTGTTTTTCGATTTAGAGAGATAGTCAAAGTGTTTTTTTTATCGTATTCATCTTTCACACGTGAGACGTTTAAATGTTGCCGCAATGAACTGGTAATCTTTCCAATTTTGTGGACTCTGATTATGTATGAGACTTTTCCATGCGGCTTTTCTCCTTCTGTAGTCCCGTGTGCACTCGGCATTCCACCATCGGCTAGGCGAGGCATTCTTGGCTGAAGCCGAAGCAATCGCAAATTCCGATGCATTTTTCGATATTTCTAAAACTGAGCAAACATTTTTGCCGGAGTCCTCATGTCTACCGTTGGAGACAGTCTTAAAATTCGAGCGCAAGCAGTTTTTTAAATTTTTTATAATTAACTAATACCTTCTCTTTTCTTTCAATTGTTTTTAAAAGACATGAGATTTCAAAGTACACTGGAAGATGGTCACTATTCGAAGCGAAATCTATCGTTCTCCAAGACTTCAGTAGAACACTGGAGCTACAAAATGTCAGATCTAGCACTGCTCGGGATCGACCGCGAACAAATGTAGGCTGCCTCATATTTAGGCAGGTAAGATTCTTATGTATAACCCAATCCCACAGAAGAGTACCACAAGAGTCAGTTCTAAATCCCCATGACACGTGATGAGAGTTAAAGTCACCGGTAAGAATTATTTCATTCTTACAGTTTGCTAAGACACTATCCAAGTGTTGTGTATTGTGCACTCCCGAGGGAAAACATGCACTTATCAATAGAAAAAGAGCGATATCCTGGCATGCTGAGGTCTATCGCTAAAATTTCACATTCCGAAGGACATTATCTGAAAAGCCAATTTCGCTGAGTGGCAAAATTTGTTTGTTGCACTGGGAAGAGGCTGCGCTCGTCTGTCAATGATGATGAGCCTGTTTTTCGTGGCACGCGCCCTTTGAGGGGTATGCATGGTGATATAGGCATTCTAGGATAGCTTGGAAAGGTCAACGTTCCACGCACAGTCGTTCGTTTTCTTACGGCACGGTTAAGGAATGCACCGAGAACCGAAGCCCAGCTAGCAGTTGAGAAGGCGATGCGCACGAGGTCAGCTCAAGCGTCCTCCAAGTTTTTGTCAACACTAGACTTAAAAGAGGAGCGCTAAGAACGAAACAAAGAATAGACGGACACGACGCTGTTCTCTCGTCTAAATTTTGTAACGTAGCAAGCAGCCCGATCCAACCCAGCAAATGATGACATTATACTTAGCTGCATCACAGATAATCTGCAACGCGTGACTAATACGCACCCGCTCTATAGTGAAGACGAAGAGGAAGTTTGTGCCCGATCGCGCTGCTTTGAATCTTGCCGTCTCAACATGTAAGTCTGTTGTGCTGTTTTAGGCTTCCTTTCGCCCATGAGGAATGATCTCTCTACGCAGCCGTGCGCTTCAGGTTTCTGGCACGAACAAAACTAAAGTGGGTAGTCTAGAGCGGCACTGTACAAAATGGAGGGGGAACTGCACTCTATTTCATACGCATTACGTAACGCTGCGGTGGCTGGGAAAGCTTTTTATCCTACACATAGCTGGGCTCTCACCGAGAGATAGTATTATCTTTCAGGTTCAGTAGTAAATGAAACGTGTTTTATATTATACAAAGGAACAAACTGCGCTCTGCCATTGTCTCGTCGTTATATAATTATGATAATATAATGTCACCTGAACTTTGTCTTTTTTTTACTGCTAGGGTTCTTAATTTACAGTTCGTCATGTCGCCTCAAATGCAGGCTTGTGTTCTGCTCGCGCGAATGTGTTCGGCCAAGAAACTTGACCTCGAAACCCGTAGACTAACAAATGCAATTTGAATACCGAGAAGATAGCGCACCTAACGTGTTTTGTGCGTTTAGAAAAAAAAAAAGGAGCGACGATTTAGTGTAGGATGTACTCCACCATGGGAGACCGGCAAGCTACTCCTAACTACCACATTGAGAAGCGAAGATCGTACATAAGAAGAGCATTCATGCGCGCTTCTTACTTGAATAGAATGCGTCAGTTTAGGGCTAATTAATGGACGTACTTTCGTTTTCGCTGTCTTCGGTTTATTTTACCTTGATATAATATAGGCACGTGCACTTACACCACAGCCAGCGTTACCATTATGGGCCGAATTCGTAGTCATCTCGAGCAATAGGGCGTAAGAGTTGTTCTCAAAGTTATCAAGTCGGCTTTCGTATCGTGAGCACTGTACAGCGTTGCACACACCGAATGAAACAGAGTACATGTAACCATGTCAAGGCAAAAGCTGAAAGTAATGAAAGGGGGGGAAAAACTTGACGGCTGTGTGAAGGGATATTAGGTCATCTTCTGAGCCTTTCTGTCTAAAGTTTTACTGGAATTATCCTTATAGCGAATGTATGGGAATCCATCAGGTTCACCACAGCCGTCGTATTAATTCTGCAAGACTGTTGATGTCGAGGTGCCAGAATTGGCCGGTTCTTGTCATGCGACAAATGCCAACGCTTTCAACTTCTTTTTCATGACGGCCTATAGGTAGACAGAGTGACGAGCAGCTAGGTTACGTCAGATTAGCTTTAAAGACGTGCGTGTCGACCTCCGGCACATTGTAGAATATTTGGATACTGTGCCAACATCTTATACAGTTACGCGTTTACTGCCAGATTATCTTCAGCAGCGCCATTCTTCCATCGAGAGGCAAAACAGATTGCTTTACGTTAGTTCATTCAAGCAAGCTCGCCCTAGAAAGATGAAACCATTCATTCATAGAAATTGTTACAAACAGCGTCTTAGACGTCCCTTTCAACTAAACTTGATTGCAATCTTTTTACCATAATGCTTCAATTATCAGAGGGCAGGGTTCAGAGATACCGTGTTTGCTAGATGTTGATATGCACTGCTATCGGAACACATTTACTGAATAACTACAGGCACCATAAATTCGACTACGGTACTAGAACTGCAGTCGTGAGAAGCTATTTTATAATAATTGGAAAAAATTGTGTCGCGCAAGCTATTTTTTGCTCACCCGTGCGAGTTGTGTTTTGTACGTTTGGTTTCATTCCGTAAGTTTCTTAGACTGTGGTATATTGTAGACACGCACAACCTGCCGTGACTTGTACGACTTGAACAAATGCACAAATTCTGTATCTAAGATGAAACTTCTTTACATTATTCTACGTATGTATCGCTGCAACAGCATGTAATTGCTGTTCATTAGTTCATTATTGGGTTTTCAGCCAAGTGATGCTCTTACAGATAAGAAATAAACTGAAAAGTGATCGTACATGTTGTGCCATCACAATGAAGTTGGTAAAGCCAAGAAAATAGCACGTCACCACTTACCCATGTTTCGTTCCTGACCAAAGGCGGGTGTCAGGAATAAGGTGATTTGCCTCAATTACGAGAATAGACTCGTAAACCGTTTATAATGCAAGGGCTCCCGATCGAGTTACTGCAAATAATTTAGCAGAAATCATCCACACTCGGTTCGCAATGGAACAGCCGGTCCGCTCAACAATACGCCTCAGCTGCATTATTCTGAACAGTAAACATGTGCTTCTGTCTCCTTAAAACTAATGTGTCTGAAAAGTAAGGGCCTTCTAACATTTATGTTCCAATAGAAACGAGCATTCGACAACTTCAAATAGTGAATTTTTTAACATAATATTAATAGTTATCACAATTACTGGAGTTTTGACGTTCCAGAACCACGATAGGATTATGAGGGACTGTTTTCCTAACGTGATCCTAAATCGAAGTACACGGGCCTCAAGTATTTTGCCTACATGTAAATGCACTCACCACGGCCGTGATTCGATCCCGCGACCTTCGGGTCACCAGTCGAGTACCATAACCACTAGACTAACTTGGTGGAGCAAGATTGGAAGAGTGTGTATCACGCTGGAAATTTCGAATATTTTTTACTTGATATTGTTACCAATTCGGACTTTGTAGCAGTGCTTCCGCTTTCGGTCATCTCGCGCAAATAATTTCAATATCTTGCGCATGTAAATGTTTTATGATAGGCGCTGTTCGTTTTATTGGCATCCTGCAGATTCAAGATGCTGCTCTTGGTTCTTCTGCTTTTGTCAAGGGGAGCTATAACAGCCTTCGCTCATGTAAGTCAAACTCACGCGCCTTTGGTTGTATGTAAAGTGAGGCAATTTTGATTTTCCAATAATGTATGCTGTCGGGCTAGTTGGTGCATAGCTGGTTAGAAATCGGTTGGCGCAAAACAAGAACATGGACCGAGAAGTAACACGGACAAGCGCACGGACAAGCGCTTTGTCCGTGGTGTGCGCTGGTCCGTGTTACTTCTCCGTCCATGTTCTTCTGTTGCGCCAACCAATTTCTAACCAATTTTGATTTCTCTGTGTTAGCAGAATACAAATTAAGTGTGATGTTCTGAGCACTTAAACGAAATATCATGAAGGTAATCAACCTAAGAATAGCACTAGGGCATTTCATCAAACAGGGCAAAAATGAGTAGTAGTTGAAATAAACAACTACCATTTGATGTTTAGAAAGTTCAGTTGAGGCGTTTGACCAAACAAGAACTGTCGAAGTGAATTTGACGCGTCGTTGCAGCCTCTATTATTGCGATTTTTTTGAAGTAATACAAACAAGTGCAATCACTGGGAGTGTTACAGAATAGAAATACCAAACGAAGTGGGTGGGGAAGTGTCTTCCGTCGTAGCTGATTTGGTACAGCATCGGTCGCGTAATTAAAAGCTTTTGACTTCGGATCCCACCGACGGGATAGGGTGACTTTTTGTCGAATTTAATTCATTTCAATTTACGTCTTAATTATGACACCGTAGTTAAAGACAACAGTTAATGCCCCCTATGCTTTCCCGGACCGAGCTGTCTGTTGAATCACTTGGTTAGGGTCCTACAAAGCGACGAGCCCCTCAAAAAAGTTACCCTCCTTTTGTACTACTCAATCTGCTCACACTGCAAAGACTCACGCTATACTACCTGTCACTACTGACAATACACCGCGCATACGCAGAGCGACATCCCGTCATACCAGCGGCCGTGGCCAATTTCCAGCGTTTATCCAGACCAGCGACGAGTACTGGCTGCTGCGGCCGTCGAACTTCACCATCAGTGTACTGCCGAGGCGAGTACGGCCAGCTTCAGCTGGAAAGGTTGTTGATGGATCGCTAGAACAAAGACTTTAAGCAGTGTTATCAGTAGTACATCAATTTAGGACAACCGCCAATCGGCCATGTTGGTTAAGGCTCATCATGAAGCTGGCGGAATATGCACGAAGCACTCCGTCCTGTGCTCTTTCTTAGTCTTCGTGCATGTTGCGCGAGTTTCATCATGAGTAGATGAATTACTTGCGACTTGCTATTACTTTGACAAGGAGGCATGCACATTGTGTTTTTCTGATGACTTTTCGTGTGTGGAGGGGATGGTTCGTAACATTTTTTTCAGACGGATTAAGTGCTGCTGTTCCACAGATTATGCTTGGCCTGCAAATAAATGATAAATCGTTACGTGAAGCACGCGTGTAAGATGCAATAATCTTTTTATTAGCAACACACATCTTGTATTCAACAAGCTTATTATGCACACACGCGCTGGCCCTGGTCATTAACAGCGTGTCGTAAAGTGATGAGAGAAGACATATTGTGAGATGAGGAAATAAGTGTATGAACTAAGTGTTGCGTTGCACTGCCTTATTAATGGCGTGATTTAATGGAAAGCCAGACTGTGAACTTGGGGTAAGTATAGGCCTGAAGGGAGCTGACATATGTATATCTTCAAGTCTTAGTTGTTCGATTTCAGCTTCAGCACCAGTAATCAAAACATTTTTCCTTGTTGAAGCTGATTTCAACATGTCGTCTTGAAACATAAGTTTTTCCATAGCATTTCAACTCATTATAATTATTGGGGTTTAACGTCCCAGAACCACCATACGATTATTAGAGACGCCGTAGTGGAAGGCTTGGGAAATTTCAGCCACCTGGGGTGCTTTAACGTGCACCTAAATATAAGTACATGAGCCTCTCGAGCATTTTCGCCTCCATCGAAAATGCGGCCGCCGCGGCCGGGATTCGATCCCGCGACCTGCGGGTCAGCAGTCGAGCACCATAACCACTAGAGGATTTCAACTCAAGCGCAAAGGTCTCAATCCGAACTATCTTTAAGGACAGTGTTCTTCAATGGCAACAGCGGAAAAGGCATGACATAGAAATGGGAGTTAAACACTCACGGAGCGCCTCGTGTCACTCGCCTTGTCGCTGATTTCGTGCGGTTGCCCTTCAAAAATATTGCATGAGTGAAAAAGCGTGCCTAACAATCAATTGTACTCACTGCAGCTCAGTGCAGCCCGGCACTCGGTGTCCCATCGTGGAGGCTGCTGCTGTGCGCTACGAGTCCATCTTCAATCGCGCCGAGTGCCTGCGCATCCCGGCCGAAGGTGAGCCCTCCAGCATGCCGCAGAAATTTAAAGGGGGCTGTGACACCCAACTTTCGATCATCATCTGTGCTTAATCCTTATGCATTCACAAGTAAGCTGGGGAAATTTTAGCGCATTTGGTCGAGCGCTTATCTTCAAATGAATATTTTTACAAACACGCGAGCTGCCTGAGAGTCGGTCAACACTGGCGTACTCGCGAGCAGTGACGTACGAAGGAGCTAGCTGTGCGAGCGCCTACATTAAATAATAATTGTTGGGGTTTAACGTCCCAAAACCACCGTATGATTATGAGAGACGCCGTAGTGGAGGGCTTCGGAAATTCAGACCACCTGGGGTTCTTTAACATGTATCTAAGTCTAAGTACACAGACCGCGAGCATTTTCGCCTTCATCGAGAATGCGGCCGCAGAGGCCGGGATTCGATCCCGCGACCTGCGGGTCAGCAATCGAGCCCCATAATCACAAGACAACAGCTGCGGGTAGCGTCTAGATTCCCTGCGAACGGTGTTATTCAGGGGTGAGCTGCACGTGAAACGAGATTATAGCTTTCTTTAGCTTGGCACTCAACCTCAACAATTTGTAGCGGCTGAAACTTTGATAAAACACGAGGGCTCCTCTACCTCCAGCACATGACGTCAGACACGCCATGGCAAATTGTAGGGGTGTGCGAATATTCGAAAATTTCGAATAACTAATCGAATAGCGCTGTATTCGATTGGGTACTCGAATCGAATAGTACATATTTGAAAATATTCGAAATACCGAATATTTTTCGAATAATTTTCGAATAATCAGCACCGACGGGAGAACTCCAAAACAACGAAACTTTGGAACAGCTATAGAGGTCATTCTTCTTCTTTTAAGAGTGATCTGCACGCAGCCCAAGGTTTTACGGGACTACCGACACTATATCGATTGCCGGATAAACGCGTCTCTTTTGAAAACTCCACTCTTGCTCACTTTTTCCTATGCTGAAGCTGTATCGCATTAATCAGCTCCTGTCTTCATCTTGTAATAACTGAAGGTGGGGACTACGACTGCTTGCAGCTTCATGACTAACAACCGATACAAGTGTTGCGTTTGCGTAAATTGTTCTTGCAGGTGTAGATTTAAACACTGATTATTACATGCTTTCGGTGCGCAGGCCTTTTTGTGATGACAGGTGAATCTGCTCCATTACATCTTTAGCTGTATCAGCGGCGTTCGGTTGAAAATTGTTTAGTTTTTGTGTCCCAATTTCATTTAAAAGCAGGTGACAGACCCACACTGATAACGTTAGGGAATGCTGTATTTGAACCTACAGTCACAAAATATTACGAAGGCTCTAGTTCCTGCTGTATACTAGCTTACCTTACTTTTCGTAATTGTGGTAGTTTGAGTCGATTAAAACTAACTGTAACCGTTTTTGGTAAAAGTTAATGACTATTTGTTTCAAATAAAATGTTGCGACTGTTTTGCAAATGGTCTACTTACTATTCAAAATCTATTCGAACAGTACTCGATTACTATTCGTTTTCGATTCGGTTCCAAAATTTACTATTCGCACACCCCTACAAAATGGTGGTCGTCGTCGATGGGTGGGGTTTGCGGCCGCTGACTTCTAGGTCTTGTTTTGCACTGAAATATTTTGCGTTCCACTTTTCGTACCTGTATAGGGCATAATAGACCCTGTACTTCTATTTTTTTTGCTGAAAAGACCACGAATTGTTGGGTGTCTGGGTCATGGACCCCTTGAACTCAAGCCTAAATTTTCCACCGTTTAATCTTAGGTACTCTTCTAGACGGTTGAACACCTTTTGATCTACTCGCTGTGATATAATAATGGCGGGGAAAGGTTTTTTTTGTAACCCGCAGAATATCTGCCGGAAGTCTTGCTTTGCGTTAGCATAACTTTATAACTTGCGTCTTTCCATATATTTATGGGGCATATCAATCAAGATTAAACTGCTATAATCATGTACTTGTTGTCCCCTCTTTTTTGATAGTACCCGTATATTTCGCTAAAAACTATGACTTCCATACTATGTATTTGCTTGAGCATTCAGTTATAGGAGCGCAGTTTATTATGTTCAAAGTATAACAAACGCGATATCCCTGTATTTTACGAAGGTCATGAAATCCACTACATGGTGTGTATCCTACGCGCGGTCACTGTGGGCACCCACACTTTTGCACACACTTGCAGACCGTGGAAGCCTACCGGCAGAAAAGCGCCGGTTACATGAGCCGCCTGGTGGTGACGCTGCTCGGGGCCTGCGAGAGCTTTCCCGAGCCACTCATGGACGAGCACTGTGAGTATCTTTTTCTTCCGCCATGGTGAGTATAGACCTATTCCATGTTCGCGCGGGAGTCTCCCCGACGCGCTGTGCTCGGAGGCAGCTTTGCAGCTGCTGGGCTAGTTGTCACGTGATCATAGAGGGTGGTGGCGAGCTTTGGGCTGGGCGGAGCCTACGCGCCGCGACGTCGCTACAAGCGCCTCAGTATGTCGACGATGGCGCCTACCCTTGTCTACAAACATGGAATAGCTTTTACAGCGAAGCTGTATATGGCTAAGATGCGAGTCATGTGCAGACATCACCTCCGCAATTGCGCGACCCCCCCCCCCCCCCCCGGCGCGCTGTCTCGGAGGCCATGGTGCCGAAAGTCTTGTTTTTTCATGCTTCCAGAGATGGCGCAGCATGAAATGAAACCGGCAGCTGCCGCTTCCGCGCGCTGCCAGGACACGTAGGCTCACATAGGGGCAACGGTCGGCAATGAATGATACAATAAGGAAAGACGCTATGGCCTTCAAAATTTGATACGAGAAGGCTTACATTGCCCCTGGAGACATCTCTTCCGAGCACTACAGTTGTGCTTAAAAGTGAAGCCGACTTCAAAAGGAATCTGTTTAAGCTTGTTTTTTGTAGTCTGGTATAACTCCTTGATGGACCTAGTCTTATGAATTCTTGAAGCTAAACAGCACCCGAAAAAAAAAAGCGTTTTGAAGAGACGGTACACGGACAAGGGCCAAGTGACGCGGTTTATTCGGCAATAAACAATTCGTATAAACAATGAATAAACAGTGTCAGTTGGAGCTTGTCTCCGTAACCTCTCGTGTGAGCGTGTCCGCATCCTTTTACATCCAATCCAAGTTGGCGAGCTGGCTCTCATGCATTGTCGTTGCAGTGGAGCATGAAAAAAAAATTCGTCCACGCGCACAAGGAAACATTATAATAAAAGCAATAGCTGTAGAGTATCACACTCTGTTTACGTCCTGCAGTAGATATGGTGAGGCCAGGTATCATGACATGTACCACATATAGTCACCCATACATATGAGAAAACATTAAATGATGTAAGCATTCAGTAACAATGTTCGTTTAATGCAACTGGATGACGGTGTCAGCGTCGATGTGTCGCACTAGACTCTGCATACTGTTATGGATGGGTTCACAACTTGGACCTTTCATACCAAACTGGCCTCCGCCATGTCATGTCTGTGTGGTACGCTAGACCACTTCGCTGCAATCGAACGTCGCAGAGCGGGAATGGCCCACAAATATTATAAATGTTTCCGCGTGCTTGCCTCCTAGCATTGCTGAAAAGAACTCTCAAACTAGCTATTGCGAGTAGAATCGTTGGGCAGCATGGAAACGATAGTTAACCGATGCATTTGCCTAAACTTCGTCCTTCGTGTTTGGCTCCACCATTTAAACATCGAAAATGTATAATTTTCAACAAATCACGGTGTTTCGCGATGGCTAACCGCACTCGGGCAGTACGCTTTAGCGCTTGTGCCCTCTGCGTGCAGAAACGATCAGAGAAAATTTGGCCAACACAGACATATGCAGCGCGTTGGCAATTTAGAAACTAAAGGTAAAGCATTGTTTGAAGTCGAAATGACGAATATAGTGAAACCACTTGCTAATTATTCACTCCATTGAACCTGAACGATAACAGCCTTAGCGCACCTTTTGTAAAATTCAGTGTTACGACGAAAGGGACTAGTTGGTGCATGTCGGCTTGGCAATGCGCTTACGGTAGGGAGACGCTACGAAGGACAGACTACAATGTACACAGGTCACAGTGTTAACAGTACGAGCGCAAGCTTCAACTGGTTTTTATTATTCATGCGTAGTCAATATAAAGAAAAGTGCACAAAAGCATGTGGAAAGAGATAGCACACATGACCCCGCCTATGTGATGTCTATCACGAACTCGATTTCAGCAGGATATAGTTTTATTAATGGCTCACTGACGCATGTTTCGGCGCCCAGAGATGTCATGACAGCAGTTTCGTAAACAATTCTGTACCTATCTTCTTTTATCCGATTTACCATTTATCAGTTAATTCAGTTAATTGGTTTCAATATTTTTAAGAATGCATGCAGTTACGCCACAGTTCATCGGTTCTCTCGTGCGCAGATATCCTGCGCATTACCTCCAACCCGAAGAAAAACGTGCTGCTCGCCAACTCACCGTGGGGTCTCATTCGAGGCCTGGAAACTTTCTCTCAGCTTGTATACGGCCTTTCCAGTGACCTTGTAAGTGCACGACAGTTTGTTTGATTAGCCTGTTGCAAAGTGGAGCAGCTCCCCGTAAGTCTGGTCGGGGCAATGTCTATTCCGACGACCTCTCTGTGTCTTGTGGCATATTCTCCTATATAGTATGAGACAAGAAACCGACGTCACAAAATGACAAGCGAAAACACTTACATACGGTATACATCGATAGAACTATTAGCCGTAATAAGTGCTGCTCTCTGAGAACAAACTCAACAGAAATGTTCGCGAATATTCAGTCAAGTGAAAAATGCATAGGGATGGTTTCGACCCTTTAGATAGTCAAGACGCTTTAAAACATTTAAAGGGGTCCGGAACCACTTTTCGAAGTAATCATCGAGTGACCTCACTAAAGGAGTTGACTGGCTCAGGAATCAATTGGCTAAAGAATGTCTCGAATACGACAAGAACGAGCAGAGTTACAGACATTTGTCGTAAGCATTAACCGCTTTCTCTCATTCCTCGTCCCGCTAAGCGCGCTAGATGCTACACAGGGAGGGGTGACGCGGGAAAGCAAGTTGCTTCAGTGCGTGTAATTACCTTGAGTGTTCGTGATGAAATGTGATTGCTCTCTCCCGTTGCAGTTTCTCTGCGTGCTAGTGTGGTACTGTGTAATGTCCAGCAGACTATCGATTGCGGAGCCAGCACTTGGCCGCACCCCGTATCAAGAACTACAAATCATCCAAGCGCCGCTCTTTATTTATGTCGGCTATTATCCAATATATCGGTTGTGTGACGTCAAACAACAGGCGCTGGCAGCTACCGAAAAAAGTGAGCACAGGCCTCTGTGAGAAACGAGGGTGCGTCTGAGAAAATGGCAACTACGCACTCCCCTTCTAAAGTCTTGCCGCGCACGGCTGCAAGATTTGGCTGAGCTGTTCATAGAAGCGTCTGCTTTCCGCGGGAACGTGTTTTTTCACCACTCCGTTTTCACCAAAGAGTTGTTCATGACCCCTTCGAGATAGCTTGACCGTGGCCGTGGCGGAGGTTAATCTCACTGCAATTAGCTCGCTGAGCAGTTGAGCGCACATGTACCGCTGCACCCGCGCTCTAGTTTGCAAACATCTATGCATATATCTTCGCTGGGTGAGAAGGGTTGGGTCATCCGAAATGGATAGTGACTTCACATGCGCCGTCTTGCAGCGCTCCTAGCGTTGGAGGTCACGCTTTCTCAATGTTTCAAAGGAGCGTTGAAGCGAGAGGAACCAAGGTGCGTTTGCTCATCTCTGCCTGCACTCTTCATCGCACAATCCTTGGGACGGCTAGCCTACTGCGCGGTCACTGAGTGACATCTGCTCCTGTTTCCGAGTGGGCACTTGACATCACTCTCGTTATTTGTTAAGTAGCCTGATGTATAGGCTACAGCAATGAGTTCAAAAGATAAAACTAACTTCATTTTGAGCAGGTTTTTTTTTTTTTTACAGTAGAATGTCTATAGTTGTTTAGACTTTCGGGTGAAACTGAGAACATTGTTGGTTCAGAAGCACAGCATTCCATGATGTTTTTAAAACAAAACACGCTTTAATATACTGAGAGAACGCATTTCTCGATAGCCACGTATAGGGCTGGATGGAATGGAAATGCTTTTTCATCAGCAACCTCATTTATACTTAGGGCAGTTCAATTTCCACAAATAAGGCCGGAATTCGGGCGAGCTGTTATAGGCGCAGAATGGGAAATGAGTGAACGATAACCGACATGGTGAAAGTCCTGAAAACTTATGTTTTCAAGTTGGCATTCATTGATTTACTTTATCCTTATGCGCAGTTCGCTATCAACAGCACCTACATCCGGGACTACCCTCGTTTCCCTCACCGAGGCCTTCGCATCGACACTTCGCATCATTTCCTCTCCATGAGAGCCATCAAGAGAACGCTGGTGGGCTCCTGCACAAGTGTTCCACGAATCCTTTGTTTTTCTTTGCGGATAGCACCTCCCCAGCTGATATGCCTCATCGAGCTGTAATATCCTTCAGCAACTTTTCGTGGACTTTTGCTATATTGAAGTTAAAAGAGGCTTGGGTCGTTTAGGACGTAAAACAAGCAACGAAACATTCACTATGGAGTAGACAAAGCGCTAAATCTTGGTTTTATAAGAGGACTTCTTCGAGATGTCGAACTGATCAATACTTTTGAAATGTTTCGCGGGGCTCTTAAGCTTGCCAGTTGCTCGAGCAAACGCTTTTGTCAAAAAATCCGCTCCTGTATTAGTGATTGGCCAAAACGAGATCTGAATGACGCCTTATGTCTGAATTACGCCTTATGGATTACTCGAAATAAGCAAAGCAGGAGCACACAAACCTTGCTTCCTGCTTAAGATAAAAGAAAAAAAAGAAATGTACGATAGAAAAAAATAATGTTGACGTGCAAAATTTGAAAACAAAAAAAAATTCTAGGATGAGTATTCCAACAGGTATGCCTGTCGTCGAGTATACGTGAGCACATGTCGCTCTTAATTCCTGTGCCCATACCGACACGCAGGACGCCATGGTGATGAACAAGATGAACGTGCTGCTGTGGAAGATGGTTGGAAACGACTCCTTCCCGCTGAGGATGACCAGCCTGCTCGAACTGAGCTCCAAGGTGAGCGAACATGGATGAGAGATTCGAAATACACTCCCCCGCACTATATCACTTGGAGTAGAGTACTGGAGATACGAGATAGGCTCCGTTCAGGTGCGCAACTGCATATTCTGAAGTTGCTGGCTGCACTGCAGATGAGCCATATAGGAGACAGAAATAGTGCAGTTCACGTGCATTCTGGTAGTTAGGGCGGGTTACAACGCTGTGACGCTTTTAGTTGCCTTTACTCCGCCCTATACCGCACAATCATTGCGTATGAATTGGTTGACTGCTTGAGTGAGTCAGTAAAGTCATTTGTACCTTCCCCATGACTAAACCGAGGCTGCCTTGTAATGTGTAATGTCTAAAAGAAGCCATAAAGGAATGAAGGGGGTTTGGTGGGCTCGTTTTGTTTTGCTTGACACATCGTTAATGAAAACCAGCAGTTAATGAAGCCGAAAGATGCACAGGGGACGTTAATTGTGCTGTTTCAAGTGTATGGCAGAAATTGTAATATAGATGGGAAGAAAGTGAAATTGACGAAAAGGCAACTTGCCGCCAGCAGGGACCGAACCTGCAACCGTCAGATTACGCGCCCCATGCTCTTGCCAATTGAGCTACGGCCAGCTGGCGAACAAAAGAGTGCTCCACACTCGCCGTCATGGCTACGAGTGGCGCTAACACTCCCGGGTTTTCATGCAGATTGATACCCTATAATATGGACGAAGAGGCGACCGCCGCCATAGCTCTATTGTTAAGAGCATGGGGCCCGCAGCAAGATGGTTGCAGGTTCGGTCTCTGCCGGCTTAAGTTGTCGTTTCGTCCGCTTTACTTTATTCTCATATATATCATAAATACTACAGTACAGTTAAATAAATAGTGCATTAACGTCCCATATTGCTTCCTTCACTTTATTACCTTCTGGTTTTCATTGAGAGAAGCCATGTTATATGCGCGTTTACATGAATGTGACTATATCGTATCACATAACTTCGCTGCGGTAACCTATAGTCTATAGCGTTCTGATGTGCTGCGTCTTTATGTAAACTGAAAAACGTGTGGCTGCATTGTTAGGGTGTTTTAGCAGTACCGGTTCAGCGCACGCTAAGTACGCAAATAAAGTACCGTCGTGGTCGAAACGTCACAATTTTAGCCTGCAACAACTGTATTAGCCCCTATAATAATCTCACCGGCCATATCCACTGTAGAAATATGTCGAGCATTGGGATCGACTCAAACATAGGCGTGCGCGAACAGGGTAAGTGCGGGGGGGGTAGGGGAGGCGTTCGCTTCCCTGGGATCATGTAAAGGTGGCACCAAGTCTGCGCCATACCTTTACACAGTCAGACATGTGCCGTCATTCTCTACTGTGCCGGGTTATGGCTATGCATGTTTTTGACCTAACTGCAGCCGAGGAGCCCAGATATGTTGCACTCCAAGAACTCC
This sequence comes from Rhipicephalus appendiculatus, assembly GCA_030522465.1. Lineage (NCBI taxonomy): Eukaryota > Metazoa > Arthropoda > Arachnida > Ixodida > Ixodidae > Rhipicephalus > Rhipicephalus appendiculatus. Next base: position 64,841 of record JALIZH010031883.1, read on the forward strand.
TTACTTCCGGCCTTTAACCCTATAAAGTCGGGGATCAAAGACGGGCCGTTGTGAAAAGCCCGCCACTGCTTCCTTTTCATAATTTTTGCATCTGTTGGCAAGCATGTTTTCTTTCTAGCTCGACCAAGTAGTGTGTGGGGGGGAGGGGGGGGGGGGCTACAGTAAATCTTCGCTCCCCCCGATGAAGAACACTTCCCCTGCGCGTGCTTACGGGAGGGAGGTTCCTCTTACCAACAGTACTACTCTAGTAAGCATCTTAGCCGTTAAGATACGGCAGTGCGTAAAGATAACGTTTGGCTATTGGGCTCCGTATGTACTTGTATACTCAGTGTAGCTCTTTGTCTCCTTCAATCGCTGACGCAGGGCGCCTTCCGCGTTGGTTCCCACGAGTACCGGGCTGAAGACATCGCCCACGTGATCGAATATGCGCGAGTGCGTGGTGTGCGCATTGTGCCCGAGGTGCACAGCATGGGTTCGTATCCCTTCCTATCGTTATACAATGCGCGTTTCTCCGGAGACTGCAAAAAACGACGGACGTCTAAGAAACGCGATGTGCTTTTGAATTATCCTGGTCGTGAGTTAGAGGCAGTACTTAAATTATTTAATTATAGCTTAATCATCTGCCTGCGTCTAAGTGAAAGTGCGTAATATGACTGCCGAAGTGACTATATATGACTTGTGAAATGATGCAAAGATTCTTGTTTTGAACCTGCGCAACTATAAAGCTTTTCTCGTTCACAATATTAGAAGAAGCACTTTACGCGTCATTTAAAGATGGATATGAATCGTTTCGCGACATCTAAATTCAAATAAGGTAGAAGTTCAGGGGAATCTGGAATATTGAAGCGATGACAAAACCTTGAAACGCTGGGTCTCGCCGTCGCGGGCTTCTAGCGACGACTCGTGTTCTGAGGATTTTTCATATCGTCATACGTACCAACATCTTCTCGTTGCAGTCACAAAATAATTAAAATTGCTTAATGAACTTAGGCAGCCATTTAGGCGGGGACTTTAAAACACATAACTTGTTTTCAAAAGGCCTCCATTTATTTCGACATATAAATTTTATCTAATGTGCTCTATTTGTGGGAACTTCTGGCCACTTTTGGAGGAGCACTCGGCTCGTTGAAGTTGATAGCTATTAACACCATAGGTTGTGTACGTGTTGCACTTAAGCTGCAGCGGGGTCATGCTTGATTTACGAAGAGTTTTAACGCCGTCACACGTCTTCCCCGACGTCAGCTGGTGCAGAAAATTACGGGTGCCTCGCCAACAACATTAAGTTTTTTGTGTTGGCGGAGGGTCTTGACTATTGGACGCCGAATCTACTTTGCAAGGGAGACATACTTTTACCAAACACGAAGAAAACTTTGATTTCATGATTTCAGTGTGAAACATAACAAAAGTAAATAAATGTAAACCGAATGTAGAGTTGAGGATTGGGAGGCAGGGTACTGCATAACTGAGCTGTCCGTTTGGATGCTACACCCGTAACGCTCACGAATCGAGAAATGTCTTTAGCGAGTGCAGATATTGTACCCTAATAAGATATCAAAGTCTTCGTCTATCTCCGCTGTTGTAGTTTTTGGCGCACTGCGTCAAGAAAAAACGTCTTTATTATAGTGAGTCCATAATGTGGTCGCGTTAGCGCTGTGGGTATGGAACTTTCTTAATGAGCCTGGTTGAAATTCTTCCTCCCCATACAGAATCGAATGCCAAGCCTGAGAGCCAGACACACATCCCTATTTTTACTGAGGACGTATATTTGCCCACTTCCATACAACTATCGGGGATACAGTATACGATACAAAAATGGCACCGACCACTGAGTGACCTTTCAGGATGGCGTCTTGCTTACTGACTTCAACAGAATTCATGCTCTGCACAGAATTCACACTTGCGACAAACTGCGTACGAAAGACGAGGTGCGAGAAAGGAGCCCGAGACGCCCGTGGTGTTTCTCGCGCACTTTGTCGTTGATACGCGTTAACAACTCGCCCAGCGCTGTTTTTTGGCTGGCGAAAGCCTTTAATGTCTCATGCTCACGTCCGTCCGGTGTCCGTCCGTCCGGTGTCCGTCCGTCCGTCCGTCCGTCCGGCGGCAGTGCTGGTGGTGTGTGTCCTGACCACCCTTACTGCACATGCGCAAACCCTCCTCACGCACCTCCTCTCCTGCGCTCCCCTCTCTCCTCTAGGTATCCCTCCCGCCCGCGGCGTTTACACACCCATTGCGCATGCGCGTCCCCTCCCCCCTCTCTCTCCTACCCTCCCCCCCTCTCCTCTAGGCATACGTCCCGCGGCGCTTACACCCCCATTGCGCATGCGCGTCCCCTGCCCCCTCCCTCTCCTCTCCTACGCTTCCCCCTCTCTCCTCTAGGCATCCCTCCCCGCGGCGTCTACACCCTCACTGCGCATGCGCGTCCCCTCCCCCACTCCTCTAGGCACCTCTCGGCAGCAACAACACCCCAAATGCGCATGCGCGTCTCCTCCCCCCTCTCTCCTCTCCTACGCTCCCCCTCTCGCCACGCAACGCCGATGCAGGCGTCTGCTAGCGAGTTTCTTGCTGTAAAAAACCGACTGCTCGCTGCACAACCGTTTCACTGGCCACCCCATATATATGGCAATGGATCTTGACCTGCAAGGTGGTGCCGGTGGGAGATTTCTCCTGTGCGTTGTCGAACGATGAAAAATTCGCAGCGTGCGCGTTAACTAAAAGCGGACTGCGGGTGTCTGCGTGCAGTCCGAGTCTTCTGTCTCTCATTGCCCATTAGCAGCGATTGGGATGTTCCAGTAGGAAACACCCGTCCATCACTGCGTGCTTTGCGCCCCCCAGGTTTCTCTCCTGTGCAACGCTGCGATGATCGCCAGCGTCAACGCCGCCGCCAGTGTAAGCGTTAGCACCCGCTGCTTCGCATCTACACATGGTTCCCTTTAGCGGTGGATGGTGTAATCTTTAAGGCGAATTCCAATTTACAAAGGGTCCGTCAACAAGAGCTGGAACGCGGATGGCGTTTGCACGATGCGCAAAGCGCGAGAAAATACTAACGCATGCGAACGGAGGAAGATGAGTCTCGCGTCTCGCTGCGATTCGCGGTAAAAAATTAAAGAAAACAAGCACGCATTAGGTTTGTGTCTTATGCCACTGAGAGTGTAAAAGAAAAAAAGACATGGCATAATCAGTGGAATGGCCACACGCTTTCACCGAACACACTTTGGAATGTACAAAGTGTCCTTCAATTTTTCTGCACACACTTCCATCATTGAGTGAACTTGCGTGCGCAATTATTGTCACGTGGTCGTGACGTTGACGAAGGCAACAGTAGGCGTGTCAAAGGAGAAACTCTTCATTTGGCCGAACTTGTGACTGGGAAACTGATGGTCAGACTACAGCAATACACAGTGGCACTGATAGCGGCGAACACAGCATCGGCCGCCGATAAAACTGGTCCGTGGCAACGCGCGTCGGTACTTATACACGCGGCATCGAACATTCGAGCTCGAGCGTTATCGCTGGTGGCCGAGTTCGTTCCAGAATAAACACAGCTGTTCGCGACTGCGCGCTAATGCCGAACAGATGATCCGAAAACGATGATCTCGGACATTCTGCGCGGATTGCGCAAGGCAGTATCAGCACATGCAATACGCCGGAGACATGACACATAGAAAGAAAGGGGCGTGTGTGGCAATATTCTTTGATTACTTATCTAAAAAAAAGAGAAAAAAGAAAAATCGCCATGCCTGCGCGGGACACGCAGCACAGTCACAGCGAAAGCTGGAAGAGCAGCGTTTCTAGAGCCCGTTGTAAATTCTCTAGGGGAAACAAGTACAAGTACATATGTAACATACCCACCCCGTCAATCACCGTTATTTTCATGAAGTAGGGAAGTATCTACTGTGCCATTATTCGTCATTCTGCGGAGAAGCCTGGTACCCGCTACACGTCTGCAAGGTATTATGTGCGCTTTGTTTTTGCTGTGGCTAATGACAATGAAGAATTATGGTTGAGCCTTTTGTAATGTGTTTGAAGCAATCAAGGACCTACTCGTTGCGTAATTCGCATTGTGTGGCACCTCGTTGTTATTTTAATCTGGTACGACGCAGTATTACATATGTTAACACGATTGCTTATGCGACATGACTGTATATAGAGGCCGTTTTTGCGAAGGAGTTTCAAGCACCAGCGTAGCTCTATGGTAGAATACTCGACTGCCACGCAGAGGGCCCGGGTTGGAAGCCCATCCGTTCCTAGAAATTGTTTTCTCGCTTGATTTTTTTCTGTTTTTTTTTTTTGCACGAGCGCGGTTACGGACACCGGCGGCAGCGGCGGCAGCGGCGCCGGTAGCGGGCAACTGCGGCGCCGAAATCGGCTCGTGTTGTGATTTGACAAGAGTTTTCGCTATAACATATATAAGGGCCCAAACACCATCTCACTGCAACCAGAGTCATGGCCGAGAGCACAAAGTGGCTGCTTACCAATGGCTAGGTAAGTGGTGGGTCGATGCAAAGAATAACACGGACCACCGGTGGTATCTGTCGCCCAGGTTGACGCCATCGCTTGAAATTGAAAATCGAGGTCAAGGGCATGGAAACGTACCCGCTGTTAGAGGTGTCCATGCTTTGTCGATTATGACAAGCAGTAAGAGTGCACGGCGCTCCTAGGAATTTTTAGTCATTCTCTTTCTCTTATTTCGCGCGATAATGTTTACGGACACCCACGGCGGCGGCGGAAAACTATCCCACTGCCACTGCCGTTGTGATCTGATAACAGCAGAAAACAACTCACAGGGTCCCCTCCGCATTCGTCTGAGACGACTCGAAGGCGAAAGCCATGTTCTCTTTGTTTTCGGTCAACCTACTGATCCCCGCCAACGTCGCCCCCCCCCCCCCCCCCCAAAAAAAAAAAATCTTTACCTAACGTGGTTTTGCGGGACCTCCTGGGTAGGATGAATCGCAAGCTTTCTGCACCTCGCCAGGTTTCGCACTAACTCTGGGATCAACTAGCTTTCAACCATTCCAAGGGTTTTGTATGGTGACATCATCACGTGATCTAACAATGAAATTATAGTGACGTCACAAATTTTGGTAATCTGTGACGTCACGACGTCGTGGTGATGAGGCATCTAAAGCTTTTGCCTTCAAACCGTGAGTCTGTCCGCTCATGATGTCACTCGTTACGGTCCATAGGAATACGCGGGGTGTTATACAAGCATACTGAATGAAAATACGTTGCGCAAGAAGCACGAGGACTATAAGGAAACACAACAGACGAGTGCAAAGTATCAACTGAGTTTATTTGAAGAAACATGAATACTTATACGTGAAAAATTACACCATCTCCCGCTAAAGGGAACCATGTGTAGATGTGAAGCAGCGGGCGCTAACGCTTACACTGGCGGCGGCGTTGACGCTGGAGCTCATCGCAGCGTTGCGCAGGAGAGAAAACTGGGGAGGCGCAAAGCAGGCAGTGATGGAGCAGTTTTTCCTACTAGAACATGCCAATCGCTGCTAATGGGCAATGAGAGACAGAAGACTCCGACTGGACACAGAGACCCGCACTCCGCTTTTAGTTAACGCGCACGCTGCGAATTTTTATTGTTCAACCAACGCACAGGAGAAATCTCCCACCGGCACCACCTTGGAGGTCAAGATCCATTGCTATATATACGGGATGGCCAGTGAACGGTTGTGCAGCGCGAGCAGTCGGTTTTTTCAACCAAGAAACTCGCTAGCAGACGCTGCCTGCGTCGGCGTCGCGAGGCGAGAGAGGGAGGAGCGTAGCAGAGGAGAGAGAGGGGGGTGACACGCATGCGCAGTGGGAGTGTGAACGCCGTGGGCCGGGATGCGTAGAGGAGAGAGGGGGGAGCGTAGGAGAGGAGAGAGAGGGGGGGACGCGCATGCGCAGGGGGGAGTTAGACGCCGCGGGCAGGGATGGAGAGAGGGGGGGAGTGTAAGAGGGGAGAGAGGAAGGGAGGCGCATGCGCAGTGTGGGTGTGGTTGCCGCGGGGAGGGATGCCTAGAGGAGAGAGAGGGGGGAGAGGAGGTTTTTTATTTTTATTTTTTTTAACTGTTTGCGCATGCGCAGTAAGGGTGGGCACGCGGCACACCACCACCACCACCACCGGATTAAGCTTCGCCATAAGATGCTTCCCATCTAAAAACCGGTATCACCATTATCACGCGCTGTGGCTCTACCGCGAGAAGAAGGCAATCTCTTTTGTCTTAAAGTGCCACTGACAGGCAGCTAATGCACGTGTCTCCTGCGCGCGCAATGTAAAAGGCTTCGGGGATCTCCCTCTCTAATCTATGTATGTTATACAAGTACACAACACAATGCCGTATCACTGCAGAAAAAAAAAAATTGGCCGCGTATCTGCGTGCTTCGCTGCAAATGTCGTCGAAAGACGATAGTCTTGTGCCGGCCGTACTCCTATGTTTTGCCTTGCCTCAGACAGCGCCTACTCTACGTTGAATTGGCCGCATCTGGCTGGCATTGATAAAAGAGAGGCGGTGCTGCGCGAGATATGGACGCCATCGAAAAACATGAGCTTGCGCTGAACCAAAGGCCACTGCCAGCGGCTGGACTTTATTGTCGGCAAAGCGCTTTTTCGTGCAAAGCGTCGCAGTTCATGCACAGCTTCGCATTTTCAGCACAGCCTAAAAGACACTACGGGTCTTTAGAATTACGTATCTGTGTATTTTCTAATAAAAGAACACATGACCTGATACTTATATAATAATGTTGCGCCTCAGGTATGCGTAGTATTTGCTTTTTGATTGAATATGTTCACAAGTATGAACGAAAACACCAGTTCAAGATGGCTGGGCGTTCAGAAATTAGTTAAACTTTGGCCGAGTAGCTGAATCGGGTCACGGACAGACAGACAGACAGTCAGACCAAAATTTTTGCGTTTAAATATCCCAAGAAAGACTATCGTCTTTAAAAAAAAGCGGGAGTGTGCAGCTGCCGTAGAAAGAAACTGTGCCATTGGGTCTTCGCACCAACAAATATCACATGCCGTCGGTGCATAGACAAAGCTGCAAAGTACACTTGGTACGAAAGGTAACCATAGAATAGAGGCTAGGGCTCACAAATGTTAAGCAACCAATGACAAATGTCCGCTAGAGTTGGCTTAAGTTGTACAGAGTTCACATATGTTCGTTCAATAACGTATTAATAATGTTTACGCATTATCTGAGCATCGAACAGCCTCATTCGATTTTTGAACTGCTAATACATTATCAGGCAGTTTGTAATTAAGTTATGCAGTAACCTCTGTGTTAGTCAGAAATACTTCATTACCTGTTTGTGCGAGCGCATTCTTTATGGCCCCAAGTAAAAGTCAACGAGTTGTTCAAACATTCCACGATGTAGAGTGGTGTTTGAGTATGGCGACGGTGCTGGCTTGGCGGTGCTTTCCTGAGGCCGCTCCGTGCGCTGTGTGGTGCAGATAGCATGGCTTCAGTGGGGCGTAGCCATCCAGAACTGCTGTGCGGCAATTCTGGGTTCCTGGACCCGACCCACAAAGATGCTGTAAGCCTCGTGCGCGTCCTGTACGGCGAGCTGGCGCGCCTCTTCCCCGACCAGCTGGTGCACCTCGGCGGACAGGAATTCTCGCCCTCATGCTGGTTAGTATGAACTAGTTGGCGCAGTAAAACAGGCTTCTTGCGACCGCTTCATCATGAGCAACACCAAGTTAACGCTCCGACTAAGAAATAAAAAATACGATACCTGCGATGACCGGCCAAATGAAACTTTAATAGCAAAACAATGTATGTCTCAAGCCACCCTTGTAACTCAAGGAGCGTGTTGGGGGGACTAGTTGAGAAGACATTAGTAGGTTAACTTAAACTGCGCTTGGGACGAGACAGAGTAGACGGAGACAGGACGAACGCAGCGTGTAAGCGTCGTTGAAGGATGTGCGTTTCTTCAGTGACGCCCGCGTTCACGGGCAAGTGCGCCCTGGCGTTCGAACCGTGCAGCCTGCTAAGCATCCATGGCGAAAAAGGAAACCTTTTGCGCTCCAATTTTTCTTCAAGAAGAAAACGTTCAACTACGGTGCAGTGGCGCACTCTCCCCTACTCCCTTCCCTCTCTCTCTCACATCATTCCTTCTTACCCTAATTGGACTTTTCCGTCTCATTGCTGTGCTATACTATACGACACACGGCTATACTACGCTGCACCCTCTCCTCCTCATCCTCCATTCCCTTTCCCGCACCCTTACTGTACCCTACTATACACGGCTATGCTATACATGATTTTGCCTGCGTGACGTCATACTTGTCTATGCTTTGCTTTACCCTTCCCATTCCTTCTTTCCCTCCTGTTCAACCTCACTTCACTTTCCCATACCCTTGCTATAGTTACCTATGTTATACATGGTTCTGCCTGCGAGACGCCAAGCTACGTGACATGTAAAATTACACCATTTCCCACTAAAGGGAACCATGTGGGGATGCGAAGCAGCGCTGGTGTTCACTTGTGTTTCCATTTGTATGTTTCCGTGTATGTTTGATTTGTGTGTGGAGTTGTGTATCAGCGGTGCTGCTTGCGCTGCTGTCACAGCTTACGTTACCGATGCCGCTACAACTGGCGCCAACGTTGACATCCATAGCGCCGTTGCAGAGGAGAGTGCAACGGAGCGGGCGCGCATCGCATTGTAAGGAGCGTACGCCGCATTATATAGGAGCGCACGCCACATTATATACGAGAGCACAGCTGCTCCGGAGAGATAGAAACGGGAGAGGAGAAACGAAGCGGAATGCAGCATTATGTAACTGCGCAAAAACGGACGGTGACACAAAAGAAGAGAAGGCACAAACAGGCGCAGACTATCAACTGAAGTTTATTGCAGGACTGCTCAAAACACTTAAGAATATCAGCCGAAAGTTTGGTCTTGGCTTAAAGTTTACTTCGGAACACTTAAAGGACCAATGTATTCAATTTTTGGATCTACAGTTGCAGTTCTCGCCTAAGCATGTCTGTTGGTTCTACGCCCCCCAGGTCGGTCAAACCTGTGTTGAACTACAAATCGGGCCATACGAAACTGGTGAAAAACGCTATTGCCCTCTCTTGCTTTAGCTCTGCGCTGAAGAAATCCTGCACTCATTTGGTTGAAACCAGTTTTTCGGGGCAGGTGAAAAAACTGAGACAAACAGGTTTCCCACGGGATGTATTGTTAAAGGTTTCCGAGAAGTTGGTTAAGAAAATAAAAAAAAGGTGCTGATGATGGTTGCAACTTGGCAGAGAAGGCAGATCGCAAGAAATTTGCTGTTCTTCCATATGTGCATGGTTTCACCCACCGCCTAAAAAAGGTTGCGTCACGATATGACGCCCAAGTGGTAATTTCTGCAAAGAACAAGTTATCCACTTTATGTGCCAAAGTAGACCGACGTGTGGCTAATCGACACAATGTCCGAGCGGGACAAGTGCAATGTTAATCATGTTTCATAATTATGTATCTTGTGTCACCGGTGTTGTCTATTCCATACCTCTGTCGTGCAATCGCGTATACGTGGGACAAACAGGACGTTGTCTAAATGTCAGACTTCGAGAACATAACAATTCTCTGAAAGGCCTATTCTGGACTTCATCTGGTAGCGCATTGCAATAAATGTGGCTGCGCACCGCTCTTTAATGACACTTCTGTGTTGTTCAAACATAAGAATCAAAGAGCGCGCGAACTGATTGAGGCTGCGCACATTCACAGGGAATCTGAGTCGTGCGTCAGTGTGCCCTCTGTTGCTTTGCATGACAAAGAGCTCAGTTATCTAGGTTTTGTATAACGCACGTGCTATGGTTGATGTGGCCTTGGTTTTTTTGTTGATATGGATACCCTCTTGCCTTTTCTCCCTTCCCTTTTGCCCTTTATATATTGCCCTGTTCCCGCAATAAACTTCAGTTGATAGTCTGCGCCTGTTTGTGCCTTCTCTTCTTTTGTGTCACCGTCCGTTTTTGCGCAGTTACATAATGAATCATTACCAACTGGCCCAACTTACCACTCTTCTGCGGAATGCAGCGCTCACGCCACCTCCGTCCACCCCACCTCCTCACGCTCACGCGAGGAGAGGGGGGAGAGTTGGCGCATGCACATTAGGGGTGGTCAGGCCGCACACCACCACCGGAATGCTCTCCGCTCTAAGATTGCTTCCCACCTAATAAATAATAATAATAATAATAATAATAATAATAATAATAATAATAATAATAATAATATCTGGTGTTTAACGTCTCAAAACCCCGATATGATTATGAGAGACTTCTTAGCGGAGGGCTCCCGAAATTTGGACCGCCTGGTGTTATTTAATGTGCACTGACAACGCACAGTACATCGGCCTCTACCATTTCACCTCCATCGAAATGCGACCGCCGCGGCCGGAATCGAACCCGTGACCTTCGGGTCAGCAGCCGAGCACCTTAGCCACTGTTCCGCCGAGGCGGACTGACATGAGATGGCAGCATATGATGACAGCATACTATCTTCCTCCTTTCCTTCCTCCTGAACCTAACTTCTTTTCCCCGCCTCCTTCCTATACATGGCTATGCTATACCTGCCTGTGCTATGCATAGCTCTGACTACTTAACGCCATACATAACTATGCTAGCTATACCCTCTCCACTTTTCATTGCCCCTCCTACTCACCCTGACTTTCCTTTCACACCCTCTTGCGATACACATCTATGCTATACATGGTTTCGCTTGCGTGAGGCCACACATGACTATCATATTCTTTACCCTCTCCGTTCCTCCTTGCTATCCTCCTCACCTCCACTTCCCTTTACCGCACCCTTGCTATACAGTGAAACCTCGTTAGTACGTACCCGCTTTAAACGTACTAACGGTTAAAACGTAGTTGCGACGAATCCCCGGCCGAGTCTCATAGAGACTAATGCATTCGCGGACCGCTTAAGCCGTAGTGGTTCGTCTGATGCCTACCGGTTAGTGCGTACCAACTGCGTGCAGCGATAACATTTTGCGCCATAAAAATTTACAGCGCCGTTGAACTTGCAGATGCCACAGTGTCCCGCAAACGGTTTTCCATCACTTTGATAAGTGCGGAGATCGGCCGATCCACTATTCCGACTTCCGCGCGATTGCGGCGGTGCCTTTGCGGGTAATCATACGGGAAAAAACGAAGGCGAGGTGGCGACCACCGACAAACGCGCCGCTATGACTTATCGCCGACGAAAAGCCTTATCACGGTATAGCATCACGCGTGTGACGTAGCGCCACTTTAAGCCTACTGCACGCTTTTAATAGGCGACTATCTGAACGCGCTGGGCCGCCGATCGCTGCCGCCTCGTTGTGCGGGACCGTGTTCAAGCGCACACCGCTTTGCAGAAACGCAAGCAGCTCGCTGTTGCGGAATTTAGCGTTGCGGGCCGCGGGCACCGAGAAACCTTGCTGTATTGACGCTAACACGCGCAGGGTACAGCAAGCGTAGCGCTGTTGTAGCCATACTGCACGCTTTCATTAGGCGACAGACAAAAGCGTCTCCGTCCGTTGCCAGGACTGCTAGAGCATCGCGGAGTGCGCATCGCTTGCAGAAAGCTCGTCATTGCCGCGTTAAGCCAACAAGCTACTCGCCGCATCTGTGCACGGGCTGAAGCGGAGCGGGCATATTCTACAGCAAGCGGACCGGCAGTCACGGCGTGCGCCGAGTAGGCGAAGCGCTGCACGCAACTAGCCAGTAGACGATTTGGCTCTCTGCGGCCGTACCGCGGTTAAAAAAACTGCGTCAGTTTTCGCTCAGAAGCAGACCACGGAACACATGTATCGCGGACAGCCGATTATGCCCGTTCCGTCGCTATATACCACGCTGCGTATCCCGGACCCCGCAGTAGTTTCGGATTGGTCCTTGCCGTCGCCACCGCGTGCTATAGCGGACTTGTGTGCGAGAGTGACAGAATCTTTTCTGCACTTGGGCAAAAAGAAAGAAATGGCTTTGTGATGGGCATTTTAAGCAATATTTGCTGTGGCACTGTAGTTATTCCTTTGTTGGCGGCAATGGCGCACGTCAGGAGATGCAAATTTGTAGCTGTTGGTTAATGCGTAGTACGTTTAGTGCGTAGTTATGCCGCCGTTCCCGGCAGGTACGTATTAACGAGGTTTCACTGTACATGGCTATGCGTTACATTTTTTTGCCTGCGCAACGCCCAGCGACATGAGACGACGACGACAGCATACTATAGCACACGATGACAGCTTACGACAGCCCAGAGCCCTAAAGTGCTCCGCACATAAATGTTGGAGCCCCTCTTTACTGGCCCTTTAACCATGATGCCTTGCTTCGCGGCAGCGCGAGTTCCCCCCTGAATAGATGGCTTCGCTTATAGCTGCAGTGAAACCACAATTTCAGGTGGATTGCGGGCTGTAGAATACGTGTAACGATTTGTTTGGAGAACTTCGAAATTTCAGAAACTTTAAAGTTTGTTTCAAAGGGAGCGTGAATACAAGGAAGTTATGATAAAACACCTGGAGTGGTGGTTGCGCATGCCCGGCTGTGTGGGAAGGTAAAGCCTCGAAAACTGGTCGGTGGCAAAATGAGGCAGCAAGCACCAAATGAGGCAGGTGCACTGAGAGTTTCGCCTTTTTATTACTTGATAATAGCAAAATTCTATGTATTTCAAATGTACCAAGATTTACATGACATGGCATCAGTGCTCTACGAACATAAACGACAGGTCAAGGCATGAAAAATATATCATGCTTCTCATGTGCATCGGGACCTACGTGCAAGGTCTTTGTGCTCTTGTGGCTGTACTAAAACTGGCATGGAATGACACTGATTGTACGGCGAACATAAATGAGAATTCTTAACACGGTAATATTATAAGAACTGTTCGGGTTTAACGTCCCAAAACTATTCATAACATGAATATCATGTCATGCACGCCATGGGCGTCATGACATACATAACACGGTCACGGTACCATCGCGGCCGTTTCATTCGGAGCATATGAACTGACATTGGCATGGCGTGACATGAGTGTATGACGAATATAAAAGACAGGTCACGACATGAGTACCATGTCGTGCATGTCATGTACTTATGGCATGCATGAAAGGTCTTGGTGCTCTCGTGGTTGTTTCATTGACATTATATGCACTGAAAGTGGCATCAACTGGCATGTCTGTATGAAGAACACAAATTACAGGTTATGCCATTAATATCGTCATGCATATCATGACATACATGACATGGTCCTTGGAGCTCTCGCGGTCGCTTCATTAACTTGATATGTGACGAACTTGAACAAAATGTCGCGTAGCGATGCTATTTCAAACGACGCCTTTCGCATATCCCATGTATGGTTCATTTCTGAAGGGTATTCGACGTCAGGTTTCAAGAAACATAAATACTGATTGGACAATGACTAAAATCTGGATGCCAATTCTGAAATATTCAGTTTTCGTTCCACGGCGATGTTTCAACTCATAGTGACCGCATGGGATGCCTCACGAAAAAAAAAAAAGCCCCCCACCTCCCCGAAGGGAATCGTGAGGAAATGCGAATGCATATCGCGCGCGCTTCACTCCATTTATATATGGTGGTTGTGGTTCGAAGAAGGAAAAGGCGCCTAATTTCTGCAGCCCGGTCGGGAGCACGGCGCAGCGCCTTTTTTTTTTTTGCTTTTTCTTGTTTTTTTTATTTATTTTTTTTTTCATATATAGCTCCGCCGAGCTCCGCCGCAGACCGCTTTTAGTTAACGCGCACGCTGCGAATTTTTATTGTTCAACAACGCAAAGGAGAAGTCTCCCACCGGCACCACCTTGGAGGTCAAGATTCATTGCCATATATACGAGGTGGCCAGTGAACGGTTGTGCAGCGCGAGCAGTCGGTTTTTTCAACCAAGAAGCTCGCTAGCAGACGCTGCCTGTGTCGGCGTCGCGAGGCGAGAGAGGGAGAGGGGGGGGAGCATAGGAGAGAGAGAGAGAGGGGGGGCGCGCATGCGCAGTGGGGAGTGTGGACGCTGCGGGCAGAGATGCCTAGAGAAGAGAGGGGGGGAGCGTAGGAGAGGAGAAGAGAGGTGGGACGCGCATGCGCAGTGGGAGTGGGGACGGCGCGAGCAGGGATGCCTAGAGGAGAGAGGGGGGGAGCGTCGCAGGGGGAGAGAGGAGGGGAGGCGCATGCGCAGTGAGGGTGTGGTTGCCGCGGGGAGGGATGCCTAGGGGAGAGAGAGGGAGAGAGGAGGTTTTTTATTTTTATTTTTTTTGAAAGGGTTTGCGCATGCGCAGTAAGGGCGGTCATGCCGTACACCACCACCACCGGATTAAGCTTCGCCATAAGATGCTTCACATCTAACACCTGCCGGCGCGCACACCTCCTCAACCTACCCTCCTCCTCCTCCTCCGCGGACAACGCCAACGCCAACGCCGGATGCCTGACATAGCCCGACTATGAAATGCATTCGCATTTAAAAAGCTTGATACCAGTCCCTTGATACCTCTGTAACCTACCCGAACAAAACGCTACTAATTACAACAGGCGAGAAAATAATGCAAGAACTATTATTAGGAAAGTCACAAAACTTTATTCCTTGTGAAGCTGCGGGCCGCTTACAAAAGGTCGCGTGATTGAAACCCTTGTTCTAGTGTAACCTCCTTGCTCGAAACCTGTAATATTTGATCAAATATTCTAAGCACTTAAATATTCGCATTCGTCTACTGAATATCCATTCAAGTGCTCTTCAGGAAATCTAATCTAACAGTTCTTTGGATCATGGCAGTACGGATACCGACACTATGTTATCAATTTTTTTGTGCAAGAACAACACCGGCCCATGCATCTTCCCAGTTTGGCTTCCAGCCACAAAATTCGCATGGACGGTGGCCCCTGATCTCGCCCACGGAAATATTGAAAGAAATAGCGCGATTTCTTGTCTGTTAACCCAACGTAATAGCGCAAATATTGTGACACTTCCCAGGAACAACGATTCTGACCTTGCAGAGACGGATCGAGGAGTCCAGAGGGAGCGTGAAGGCGTATTCTACGCTCTTCTTCGACTCGTAAGTTTTCCTTGGATCATTCGTTCGGAAGTTCAGATATTGTAACACACCTGACAGTATACTCACACAGCGAACGAGGCTTCATTCTTGTTGCTATGGAAAGGCAGCTCTGCAGTTGAAGTCAAAGTCCAGGCATGTTTATTTGTAGGAAGAATAGAACAATACTGCAGTGTGACGCAAAGTCTAAGGTGGTGCGCCTGATGAGGTCCTAGCCCTGGCGGAGTGGCTACAACTTGCAGTAGTAGGCAGTATATATATTCAAGAAATTAGTTCTTTTTCACAAGCGGCAGTAGTGAAACCGGCAGATGTGCTTAAAGTTTACGTATGTTCGTGCCCATTTACCCAAGAAGACGTGCTCATTTACCCAAGCAAATTTCTTTTGAAATTGTAGGTAGCAGTGCATATTTTGGAATCGCGGCGTGCAAACCAATACTGATGTTTTTGCATAGGGAAAACTCTAGTTCCTGAGTTAACATACAAGGTTGTGGTCTTTAGAGTGAATCTGAACTTATAGTTTGGGACAAGGGGGTGGGGGGGGGGGGGGAGCCGTTAGCGTTGCTGAGAAAGTATCTAACGCTCATCTCTACAGATTAACTGTCACTGTGCCATGCTTACCGGAGCCATGTTTCTGCAGATTATTCCAGATTCCCAATCGTTTGCGCAAGGCTGCCGTGGTAGCAGACGAAATTATCGAGCGCTGGAACGTAACGGTAAGTTATCTCCACCTAAGTGTTATTTATAGGAATGATAAATGGTATCCGACGGAACTAGCTGAACATGACAGCCTAACACGAGCAAATGCATCGTCAGAAAATATTCAGGCAGAGCTTGAAGGCCTGACAAAATGGTTCAGAACATGACGCAATAAACGTAGCCGCTTCAGGCCCGTCGTCAAGAGCCTCGTAGATGATCTCACCTGCTACAAAAGGCCTTTGTATTTGGTGTCAGCGCATGCAAGAAAAATGAAAACAGAAAATAAATAAAAGCATAGAAAGCGACAAGCTGAATGTAGCATAATGCTACAAATTTTGGAACAAAACTACAGATAGATTTGACACGGCTAAGAAGTCCTAAAACCATTTCCTTCAAACATGACGACACGACGGATAGACAGCCACGTCTTCAGTGATTATACAGGGTGTTTTTTCAGCAATACAGAATTTTCCTTAAAATACCATAATAGTTAGGAACTTGTCGTCTTCGCAGCCGATTTCTAGGCCAGGGTGGTAAGATTTTGCGACTAATTGGATCACTCATAAATGGTTCATTAACAATAGTTTTTAATTAACTTTATTATTATCAATTTTAGGGCGGTTCTTTATATGGCGAAGTTGTTCTACGTCACAATTTATGGGGAGCCTGGTTTTTAAAAATCGAAAATATCGCGCGTAGTTTGAGATTTCCATCGTCGAACTTCTAGTCTGCGAGACCGGAGATACCGAAACTAAACGCACCGGGTGCGCCGGAAGTGAGGTCCGTGTGCTGCGTCACACCGGAACTTCCCTTTACGTAATTCGCATGATTGCGCGCCGCGCGAGAACCTCGCCGCGAAAAACGATGCGTCATCCAAGCAGAGCATGCCGACCAATGGTCCTTCACGCGTTATGTGCGGTGGTTGTCTCATTCTTTGTAATGTTAACTTCAGAAATGTGCAAGACTCGAATATTAAGGCGAAAGCCTTTAATGTCTCATACTCGCGATGACTGATGTCCGGTCCCCTGGCACGGTGTCAGATGTGGCGTCTCCCTTTCACGCGAGAGGATAAATGAGCCTTATGAGCGCTGCGAAGCGGATGGCGTCTGCACGATGCGCAAAGCGCGAGAATAAGAACGCATGCGAAACGGAGGCAGATTAATCTCGCGTTTCGCTGCGACTACGTAAAGGGAAGTTCTGGCGTGATGCAGCACACGGACCTCGCTTCCGGAGCACCCGGTGCATTCAGTTTCGATATCTCCGGCATCGCGGTCTGGAAATTCGACGGATAAATATCTGAAACTACGCTCGATATTTTCGATTTTAAAAAATTAGGCTCGCCATAAAGTGTGACGTAGAGAAACTTCGCCATATAAACAACCGCCCTAAAAATTGGTAACAAGAATGTTAATTAAAACATTTGTGTTATTTACCATTCCTGATTGATCTAATTAGTGGCAAAATCTTTCCACCTCAGCCTATAAATTGGCTGCGAAGACGACAAGTGCGTAACTATTATAGTCTTTTAAGGAAAAATCTGTATTGCTTAAAAAATGAAAAACACCGTGTATAATTCCTCTTCAGGTTACGCCGGGCGCTTTTCCTTATATCACTGGTGGCGTAGTTTTATCATCTTTCTTCGCTTTTCTTGCTTCGCATAGAAGCAGTACACCTAAACGTTAGAAGCAGTACACCTAAGCGACTGTAAACCTGTGCTTGCTGACATTAGCATAGCCATAAATGTTTCGGAGGGGGGAGGGGGGGGGGGGTCGAGCTATACCTAACGTATGCTCGTGCGTACGTTTGTCTTTGTATAATACACCTGCAAAACTGGGAATTTTCAGGGGGGGGTTGAACCGCCCCCCACTCCAGGCTATGCCTGTGCTTTCAGAGCTGATCCGAAAGAATAATTCGCCCTGGATATGGCTGCGCTCAGGTTCCCCGAATCGTGCTCGTGGAAGTTCCGTCCTCTCGAGTGGCCGGCCGCATGGGCCCGGTGACGTCGGCTGGCCACCGAGCACTGGCCTTTTGCGATGGACTGCTGGAGCACAACTGGACCCGGCTCTACACCTGCGATCCAGTCGGGTTCGAAGGTGAGGCTCCCTGCACACAAGCCATCCATGCATGAAGAAAAACTTCAGATCAACAATTCCTCTTCTTTGCGAAGCCGTCGGGGAAAAAGAGTGTTCCGAGGCTCGGAGCAGCACTGCGTAACATTTCAGTAGTCACACACACATGAATACAGAAAAAGGTGGATGGCAACAGGCGGCGCTGACTGACGCTCCCTCGTTTAAAATGCACAGATATACCCTATAAAGTGGACGGAGGGATGACCGCCACCGTAGCTCAGTGGTAGAGCATCGGACGCGTTATTCGAAGGTCGCAGGTTCGGATCCTGCCGGTGGCAAGTTATCTTTTCGTCCACTTTTCTTTCTTCACATTTACATTACAATTACTTCTAATAACGTCCCCTATACTTTCCTTGGCATCATTGTCTGTTAGTTCTCATTAATAATGTGTTTAGCAAAGCAAACGAGCCCTTAAGTTCACACTTCTTTCCCTACGTTCGTGCCGAGGAAGCTTTTCGTTCATGGCGTAGTAGTCGGCGTGTCCGGCCTCTGCGTTCGATAGTCTTGAAGTCAGCAGTTCGACTACCCGGTCTGCTAGCTCGGCCAGTTCTATTTTTTTTCTGAATATCCCACTGACACTCCACCTGCGCTTTTCCTGACTGGATTTCTGTGACGTGAGATGACCTGAGTCAATTCTTAGTCGACCCCGACGAGTGAACACGCACGCACATACAGATCGCTACGCGCTCTCCTTTTTGCATTTTTATGTAGTGGGCCTGTTACACGTGTCACCACTGCTCTGTGCTGGCCGTGCCGCAATGCCTCGGAACCTTCCCGATCATTTTACATTCCTCTGATATGATTGCGCGTGCAATTCGAACAGTCGAGTGTATTCCGAAACAGGGCACCAACGATAACGCTGGAATCTTTAATAATAATAATAATAATAATAATAATAATAATAATAATAATAATAATAATAATAATAATAATAATAATAATAATAATAATAATAATAATAGTAGTACTTGTCGGGGTTTTACGTCCGAAAATTATATGATTATAAGAGTCACAGTAATGGAGGGTTCCAGAATTTCCGACCACCTGGGGTTCCTTAACGCACACGTAAATCTGGCTACACGCTGGAATATTCGATTCCAAATGTATAAATGCGGGCGTTCCATAGCCGCGAATGACCGACGGCTGTGCGCGCCGATATCGTTGTAGTCCGACTGTGATTATCATGGGCGCATGTTCGCCCAGAAGAGTTTCATCTTTACCGGCTTAATAAGCATTTGCTCTCTTCACCGTCATGATCATGTGACAATATCCTGTAATGAGAACTAAATATTTGTCTCACAAAGAAAACGAGCTCTTAAATTTACACTTCTTTCCTTCATGTCCTGTAATGGTTACTTACAAATGTAACCATAGCGACGACCGCATGATTAAAAACGCTCTGCTCGGCTCTGACCAGGTGGTGGGTTTGAACAAGGACGGAAAATGAGGCACTTGTAGGGTACGCGAAGTTAGCGCAGTCAAGAGGCCAGGCGTCCACGGACCTGGAATCTTGTCGCAGGTAGGATGAGGCCAAGACCTTAGCGATCTGGGGGGCCGCAACGCATTGCCTCTGGTCCGATCTGGTTGACGAAACATGCGAGTTATTTCTACCCTTAAACTCTGTCACTGACCAACAGTGTACAGCCCGCCATGGTGATATGACGGGCGAAACTTAATGTCCTACTGGCAGTTTTACTTTATTTCTGTCTCACTGAGAGCAATGCGAATTAATTAGGGGTGTGCGAATAGTGAATTCTGGAACCGAATCGAATACGAATCGAAGAGTGATGACACCGAATCGAATAAAATAGTAATGGAATAGTTTTCGAATAGTAAGTAGACCATTTTCAAAACAGTCTAAGGATACTACAACATTTTATTTGAAACAAATATTCACAAACTTTCACCAAATACTATTACAGTTAGTGTAAATCGACTCAAAATACCACAATTATGAAAACTAAGGTTAGCCGTATACAGCAGGAACTAGAGCCTTCGTCATATTTTGTGACTGTAGGTTCAACTACAGCATTCACTAACGTTTTCAAATCGAGACTTTGTGGCCTGATTTTAAATAAAATTGAGACAGCAAAAATAAACAATTTTCAACCAAACACCGCGGACACAGCTAAAGATGTAATGAAGCAGATCAACCTGTCATCACAACATGGCCTGCGCACAGAAAGCGTGTAACAATCGACGTTTAAATCTACATCTGCAAGAACAATTTACACAAACGCGACACTTGCATATGTCGTTTGTCATGAAGCTGCAAGCAGTCGTAGTCCCTACCTTCAGTTATTAAAAGATGAAGACAGGAGCTGATTAATGCGATACAGCTTCAGCGTAGTAAAAAGTGAGCAAGAGTGGAGTTTTCAGAAGAAACAAGTTCATCCGGCAATCAATATAGTGTCGGTGGTCTCGTAAAAGCTTAGGCCGCGTGCAGATCACTTTAGGGATTAAAAGAAGGAGAATGACCTTTAGCTCTTCCAAAGTTTCATTGTTTTGGGTCCTCCCGTCAGTGCTGATTATTCGAAAACTATTCGAAAAATATTCGGTATCTCGAATATTTTCGAATGTGAACTATTCGATTCGAGTACCGAATCGAATACAGCGCTGTTCGATTCGTTACTCGAAATTTTCGAATATTCGCACGCCCCTAGAATTAATAAAGAATAACTGTTGGGGTTTAATGTCCCAAAACCACGATATGATTATGACACACTGACATGCAAATTAGGTGGAGCTTCATGCTCCGCTCTTGAAGTCTACCCGCTTTTTCACGAAAGCAAACCTTCAAGGTTGCTTTTGTTAAGTATATGGGAAGTAGATGTCTGTAAAAGTACATGGTTATGACCTTCCTTGTCTATCTGGCACTCACTACGAGAAAAAAGTCACTCAGAGGGAGAGACATAAAGCAACCATTCATATAAGAACAACCAAAGCTGTCCATACCAATTAAATCGTGTAATAATTTGGTGGTTTTCAGGTACATAAATGTTGGCACCTAAATTATGACTGCACTGTCGTTGCCAGAAAAGACTGGCACAAGTTACCCATGTGTGGAGCAACAAAATAGCGAATGCCATTGGAATATTGGGATTTAGCACCCCGGCTACTTTTACCAGCCACTACGGTTTAAATAGGCAGATTATGCCAGCTGCACTCTTCTTGTTATGCCGGGAAACAAGACACGACATTGTCGTGACTTGTTTCTTTGGGTAGAGCTTCTTTGGGCAGAGCCCTAAAGAAGCCACCTCTGGACTCGTGATTGCGAACTGTGCGCTACTATACGCTTGTGGCAGGCGATTTCTTTAATTAAGTTCACTGAGCTGCGACAGTGAACCGAATTTATTCATCAGTCAGAGATATGCCACAAACAAGCTCTGACATGCATTAATATGAGCAGTGAGCTTCAATGTAAAATATATATGACGCTATTTCTCCTCCAAAAGACGTTTACTTACATGGCAGACTTAATGCAATCAAAATTAAAAGCAATCAGTAATATTCATTTGCTTGCGTTTCTTCTGTGGCAACTTTATGAGCATGGGCTTGCAGCTTGCCCAAGAGCTCCAGCGCAGCGTCCGAATTCTTATCTGCTGAGAAATTTAGCTGTTTCAATATTTTGGCATCTCTAGGAAATTCCTGCGCTGTTCTTTCGTTGCAATGCTACTAAACCAACTAGCCCACCGAGAAGCATTAACAAAGTGAATATAATTGCTGTCGCAATACCAGCAACTTCACTTAGGTAGGGTGACAGCAACCCACCTGGAAGCAAGTTATACCCCCTTCTCTGTCTTCCATAACGTCATATTGGTACATTTCAATTTAACATAACGACTGCCTTCCCGCATACTTCCCCAGCTTTCACTGTGCGCTACTAAGACTTTCTTATGGTTGTTGTTATTTAGAAATTCATATCTGGTAGCATCTACTTGCCGCAGCTAATCGCTATGGCGGAGTTAAGAAAGTTATCGCGCGACCGTGATAGTGGCTACGGTGTGTTCTGTTCACCATATCGTGCGAAAACTTGCATTTCAGGAACTGAGACGCAGAAGAGGCGGGTACTAGGTGGCGGGACAGGTCCAACGGGACAATACATAGACGGCACTAACATCATTAGCAGAACCTGGTAAGCGACCCTACAGGAGGCGTAAACGTATTTTATATTTTAAGAGAAATACTACAACGACAAATGTATTTTCCTTGCGGTTTTAACTGATTCATTTTAATGCTTATATAATTATGATTCATTCTGATTTTAATTGAACGAGAGGTCGACATCACGAGAAATATATGTTTTCATGTGCTAAACTGTTGAATGGATAACTTACGAAGCCAACGGCGATATGACGCATCTCATATAATATTCCCACAACCAAGATAAAAAAAACAATACAACTTGGCAGCGCTCACGGATTGGGTAGCGATTCCGGTGAAGAAACCATGATGCTAATATAATTTGAGCCGGCCTGATGTTGTGAAACCTGAATGCTTAACGAGCCATGGGTTGGAATATTGACAAGCTGTGGTTATCCGAGCTGAATAGACTGCATAGAAAATATTTTTATAGTTGTGAACAATGACAAAAACAAACAGAAAAAGAACGTCGCGAAATAAAAGTACGCATTTTGTTGAACTTTTTTCTTGTGCTCATTAGGCTTTAAGAAAAGAAAAGCATTTCGAGTATTTCTTCTTTGAAACATATGTCGATTGTTTAGCGAAAATCATAGTTCTTTGTTTTGCTTCCTCCTTCGCTTAAAAATTAAATTGAGAGGGACTGTATGCGTTCTTTTGTGCTATTGTTTTTAGTGGTCTTTTCAGAACCTTCGAAAGACGAAAGTGCTTCAGATATCTGCACAAACGCGTGCTACAAAGCGTAGGCTGTTTTAGTGCTCTAATAATAATTTAATAGTAAAAATAAATCTATTACGAGAATGAAATATACATACCGTTGAGTGGAGCACAAATTTTGTACTATTGAATCCAAATCTCCCGACAACATAAAGTTTGGCTCAGGATTACTACTGAGCATTAAAATATTTCCCTGAAACAACTGCACCCACTTCAAGTCGGCTTGCGGGAAAACGAAACATTTTAATTGTAGTGAGTCGGGGAAAGAGAGTTAATTACGCCATCGCTTTTATTGTAACGATTCCGCAAAATTCCAAGTTTAAAATAAAATAATATAAACCCAACCATCAAGTTTGAAATTATGCAAATGAGCAACGAAAAACGCTGTTGCCATTGTCTGAAGACCATCAGCCATACGGACAAGGGGTCAAAACTGGCGTGCAACACAGCGCTCCAAAACATGCGACCGATTCTTTGGCAAGATGATTGCAAAAGACTCGCCAACAAAGAAAGGACTTCACGTATGCTGTAAATCCGTATGTCAATCTTGCGATTTTAGATGCTCTAATTGGTAGTACTTGTAAAGCTTCGATATCAGTGTACTTATGGGCAATGTGGCATATTTGTGTTTATTGTTTTTTTAAATATCGCATTTCAGTAAAAGATTTAGTCCCATTAATTCGAATTGTTCTTTTGTCGCTGAAATTTTTTCCCACGGGCAAAAAACCGCCAGGCCTGCGCGGAACGCGCAGCACAGTCACAGCGAAAGCTGGAAGAGCGGCCTTTATGGAGCCTTTTTTAAAGTCACTTTGGGCACTAATACAAGCGCCCTTCCATGGTAGCCACTTCACCATAAATCATCACAATTTTTGTGTAGTAGGGAGGCATCCACTTTACCATTATTTGTCATTCTTCAGAAAAGCGCGGTACTCGCTACACCCGTGTACTCCATTATGTGCACTTTGTTGATGCTGTGGCTGACGACGATGAAGAATTATGCCTGGGGCTTTTGTAATGGGTTCGAGCATTGAAGGACCCACTCGTTACGCAATTCGCATTATGTGACGCTTGGTTCTTACTTTACTGTTCAATAACGCTTTACAACACACGTTAACGCGATTCCTTACCCGACATGAAGCCTGCATAGGGTCAGTTTGCACCGCAGTTTCAAGCAGCGGCGTAGCGCCGTGGTAGAGTGCTGGGCTGCCACGTATAGGGGACCTGGGTTCGCATCCCATGCTGACATGGGTGATTTTTATTTATTTAGTTTTTTTTTCTTATTTTGTGCGGTATTGGTTGCGGACACCGGCGGAGGCGGCGGCGGCGGACAACTACGACGCAAAAACGACCCTTGCTGTGATCTCATAACAGCTTTCGCTGTAAAAATTGTGTCCGTATCTTTCGTGAAGCATTTCCTTTCTTGGGGGGAAGGGGGGATTCTCAGTCTATCACATTCAAAAGCTTTCTCTTGAAATGCGCAGAATTATTTTTTTGGGACGTGCCTCAATTACATTAACACATTGTAAACACTGTCCAGGCCATGGGCGTCTGCCGTGGCCGAGGCACTCTGGAGCCCCCCAGAAGCACACTGACTTGCAAGGCGTCGAAAGAAGGCTGGCGCAAATGCGTTGCCTTATGCTCAAGTAAGTAGACGCCGTATCATGGGCAGACGATGCAGATGCTACTGAAAAAATTTATCGACAGTTAACTGAACCTTGTGTCAGGTAAACCTATGCTTCAATGCCATATGTATGTAATATAGCTCTGTACTTGAACCAGAGCCATCGATTTCACACCCGTTTTGTTTTTAAGGCTTTTTCTGAATATTCGGGAAACCGGAAGCAAGTGGTTGACCGGAAGTGCTTTGAGGGGAAACAAGGACGTCACTAGGTGCTCGTGCGTCAAGAAAGCCGGAACTCATTAGAATCTCCGTATTTCAGGTTGTGAAGCCTGTGAGGCTAAGACCACCGTGGCTAACACTGTGCGGCGTCAATCTTTGTTTTGCGCTGCCTCCAACTTTTCGTAAAGCAGAATAGGTACGGGACTGAAAGATATTAGAAGAAATGCGCTTTCGAAAGTTTGAGTGTCTTCAGAAACATTTAAAAAGCTTCGGATTGCTTGCAGGGTGGTAATGTCAGAGAACGAATAACTGAAGTGGTCAGCAGCTGACGTTTGCAAGGGATGTCCGTCTCCAGATCGACGGGCTTGAATGTGTTTGAGCTGAAAAAGAGCGGCAACGTTTTCCAGGTGAAATTATAATTTTTTTCTTATTTGCCTTTCAGGAGAGGATTCGCTGCGCAACCTGTAGGACCCGGGTATTGTCCATGCGACCTTCTCTACTGAGAAGAAAATATCGACGGCAAACGAACTACGTTGAACAAAATAAATTACGCGGGTGCTACTTATGCCTTCTTTTGTCTTGTTGCCGGCTCTATCGCGCATTGAGCGATTAAAATGTGTGCGAGAGACATAATTAAAATTGCAGATAATAAAAATACACCAAAAATCTTTTTTTGATAAGTGACATGTCTTTTTTCATGATTATTTTTGAATGAATCCCAGCTAGCCTTCGGCTAGGGGCTCAGATGCATTTTTGACAATATTGTATTTTGTTAACTATTTTACGTCAATAAATTCAATAAATTCAAAATTAAATAAACCACTATCCACGAAGTGAATGATGATGAGTGGGCAAAGCACAGGGATCCTTCGGTAACCGTGAATCGATTCACATACATATGATTAGACTATAGCAATGGTTTTCTAACCACCATGACAGTAGACAGTGAGCGTCGGCGACAAAGCTAGGTCTTAAGGTCTATAATGTCTATGTTGAAATGGCCAACTAGTATAAAGGGTTTGTGCTTCTAGGTGTTTTATATTGTTCCGTCAAAATTATGATTGATATTAGTGTATTGTTAAACCTTTGAGGGGCGAAGCTCCTTCGGGGCTAGCCTTGTCTGGCGATGTACCGGCGTCCACTCTTATCACAAAACCTGCTACACAGCTGTGAAAAAACCACCTGCGCCGTCCGTCTGTCCATCCATCTGTCCGTCCGTGCGTCCGTCCGTCCGTCCGTCCGTCCGTCCTTCCTTCATACTAGTCGCCGACTTCAAGGTAGACATTATGGTCCTTAGGACCTAGCTTCGCCCACTCTTCATCATTCACTTCGTGGAGATGCGTGGATTCTTTTTGTCATATGCTTTGATTGATGGGTGCTGAAATTTTCGGTGTTCTTACGGTGTTGTGGCCTTATATTTTGTTCTGGTGAAGTGTTTTTTTTTCTTGTTAACCTTTTGTTCGGTCACATGCTTTCATTGATGGGTGCTTAAATGTCGGTGTTTGTGCGGCGTTCTGGCCTTTTATTTTGTTCTGGTTAACAGCCTTTTATTGTGCTGTCATATGCTTGACTGATGTACACATAAAGTGGGGTCGCACCTGCCCTTCCACTAGGGACTGCGGCGAGCCGCGACGACAACGGTTTTTTGTGAAGGCCTAAGGAGCTTGACCCCTAATGATCAAAATAAATTATAGCACAGCGATACACACAATGATTCACCTTACGAAAGTTCGCCCGGATATTTCGGGCGAACTTTCGCCCGAAATATCTGGGCGAACTTGATGGTGATAGTAATAGCGATGATGATGATGGCGATAATTATTGATTTCTCATTGTGCGTGCCCCGCGGATCGACATATGCCATCAAATGGGCGAGACGAGTTACATCAGCATGACATATTAAAGTTTGGAAGGACAAAGAACATACCTTTGGGTAGGTATTGCAAACTCGAAAAACATTAAATGTCACTAAGTGCCTTATCCATTCGCCTAAAAAGACGGAAAGGCGAAAGGCATATTTTAAGGTAGGTCACCACCTTCAAAACCGCATTTTTTGAAAAAAATTGAGTTGTTGGGATTTTTTATTTTCAAGTTCCCTGTCCATTCAAGAAGATTTAGAAAAAAAATAATGCAGTTATATTAAGCCATTTGAAAGTTATGACCATTTTTTCAACACCTGCTGGACCCATCCGAAACTGAAGGATTCCGATTCGACATCTACCATCTCGTCATAAATATTTTTTGCGTACATATTACGTAATGCTAAGGTGTTTAAGAACATTCTAAAGCTTGTAGAACATGATGTTTTCAATTTATTTTAAAATTTCCTCTACTCGGCTGCGGCACTCTATTGTTTAAGTTGCGCGTGCTCTCACTCGGCAGTCTGTGTTCTTTTTGTGTGCCATTTCGAGCTCTTGGACTTAGTTCTGGGTTTTCAAGGAGAAAGTTATACTACTTCATGAAACATGCCGAAGAATAGAACGAAACAGAAGCGTTTATGAAAGTTAGGGAATCAATATTCCAAGTGTGGACCCACTGTGGAACACGGGGATGAGAGTCAGCTGGAGACACGAAACGAGCTAGGAAAAAAATGTGTGCTTCATCTCGCTCAAAAGAAGATTATGCCGCTTCAAAAGAGGTCCCAAGCTATAAGCCTGGTGAATTTCAGGTCTATTGAATGTTTCTTTGTTTCATAGACATTCGGTTCAAATCTTTAAAGCCATTTTTCTCAAAATGTGATTTTTTTTGCTTCCTACAGTTAGGCGAACAATGATAACCGTCTTTCTAATAAATATTTTCTATAGTTTTCACTTAATTCTTGATTAAATGTTTCGTGTGTTGGTTTGTTAAACCAACGCCTTAGTGGCTCAGCCATAGAGAGCCGTTACGAACCAAAAAAAGAATTTGCATCACAACACCCGAGGTGCACGTGTGCTTCTTCAAGACTTCTCGTAGAAGTTTCGTAGCTTTTAAGGCGAAAGCCTTTAATGTCTCATGCTCATGTCCATCCATCCGTCCGTGTATCCGTGTCCGTCCGTGCATCCGTGTCCGTCCGTCCATCCGTCCGTTCATCCATCCATCCATCCATCCATCCATCCATCCGTCCGTCCGTGTGTCCGTCCGTCCGTGTATCCATCCGTCCGTGTCCGTCCGTCCATCCATGTGTCCACCGGTCCGACCGTCCGTCCGTCTCCATTCGTCCGTTTCCTGTCCGTCCGTCCACCCGTGTCAGTCCGTCCGTCCCTCCGTCCGTGTGTCCGTCCGTCCGTCTGTCCATGTGTCCCTCTGTCCGTCCGTCATTTCGTGTCCGTCGATCCGTCCGTCCGACAAAACAAAAAGACATGACATAGTCAGTCGAATGGCCACAAGCTTTCGCCGAACACACCTTGGAATTTACGAAGTGTCCTTCAATTTTTCATTTTCTTCGTAAACTGGCTTGTTGCATAGCACGGAAACACACAGGGACCAAAGAAGAAGTACTGGACGAACACAAGCACTTGTGTTCTGTACTGGGCGAACACACTAGTGCTTGTGTTCGTCCAGTACTTCTTTGTCCCTGTATGTTTCCGCGCTATGCTACAAGACAGTTTAAGATGAACCAAAAAGCGCATATTTGTACCCTTGTCACCTTTTCCCCCCGTCTTTCCTGCCTTCTTGATTTCTCCCTCCCTCTCCCCGAAAGCTTTTCGCACGTTACGTGGTGTGCACTTTCAGGGGCGTAGCCAGAAATTTTTTTCGGGGGGGGGGGGGGCACATCCTTGAATTCGGGGAGGGTACCTCCTTGAAATGGCCATTTCTCGCTATGTATGTCATGGCGAAAGAAATTACACCATCTCCCGCTATAGGGACCCATGTGTAGATGCGAACCAGCGGGCGCTGACGCTTACACTGGCGGCGGCGTTGACGCTGACGCTAATCGCGGCGTTGCGCAGGAGAGAAACCTGGGGAGGCGCAAAGCACGCAGTGATGGACCGGTGTTTCCTACTGGGACATGCCAAGCGCTGCTAATGGGCAATGAGAGACGGAAAACTCCAATTGGACACAGAGACCCGCAGTCCACTTTTAGTTAACGCACACGCTGCGAATTTTTATTGTTCAACAACCCACAGGAGAAATCTCCCACCGGCACTACCTTGCAGGTCAAGATCCAGTGCCTACATATACGGGGTGGCCAGTGAACGGTTGTGCAGCGCGAGCAGTCGATTTTTTCAATGAAGAAACTCGCTAGCAGACGCTGCCTGCGTCGGCGTTGCAAGGCGAGAGAGGGGGGGGAGCGTAGGAGAGGAGAGAGAGGGGGGGATGGGACGCGCATGCGCAATGGGGGGTGTAAACGCCGCGGGAGGAATGCCTAGAGGAGAGAGGGGGGAGTGTAGAAGAGGAGAAAGAGAGTGAGGGGACGCGCATGCGCAGTGGGGGGTGTGGTCGACGCGGGGAGGGATGCCTAGAGGAGAGAGAGGGGGGAGCGTAGGAGAGGATGTGTGTGGAGAGGTTTTGCGCATGCGCAGTAAGGGTGGTCAGGACGCACGCCACCACCACCACCACCGGATTTAACTGGGCCTTAAGCTGCTTCGCATCTAAAAATTTCGGGGGGGGGGGGGGGCACGTGCCCGGTGTGCCATCCTCTGGCTACGCCACTGTGCACTTCCTCTGGAAACGGAGCAAGACGTCACGTTCACGTTGAGAAGTTTCCCAATTTGTTACCTCATGGGGCGCCGTCATCACATGGTATTTTGCATCACTCGTGTTGACGCTGCGCACGGTCTCTTTTCCCGTTTGATGAGGCATCTAGTTTTAGCCTTAAAAGAACAAGCAGTCAGATTTAAATTTATTACAATTTGCAACTGTATTAGCGATACGAAACGCGTTTTCAGACCTATTGATTAAATGGTTCCTTATTACTCATATCTTTAAAGGGCCCGTCAACAACCCCGAGGTCCAAAAATTGTTATAGAGAGAAATATGGGCACTTTTGCTATGTGAACCTGCTGCCGCAAGAATTTTGCGAATACGCGCAACAATAAGGAAGTTACAGGGGTTAGAACATCCGTTTCAGCTGGTTTCAAATTTTCGCGCGGCCTCGCCACCCTTCTCCGCTGTAGAAATGGGGAGGCGTAGCCCGTCGTCGTGACTCCGCCCACTTCGGCAACGTGACACGACGTCAGTGATACGTCATCGGCGCGCAGCCAACGACCGAGCAGGGCTTCCCCCACATGAGCACGTGTCAGCGGCGCAGGGAGGAAGCGTAGGAAGCGCGATGCGAAGAGACGACCCTTTCCCAAGCGGTAAAGTAGCGAGACGCCCCTTTATCTCGGAGGCTTTCGTTCTGGCAATACCGCTTCTCCCGGTAGTCTCGGGCTCTACAAAACGGCAGAGGGCAGCACAGGAAAATGAAAATGCGTACTGCGCGGCCGGAAACTGCATCACCGTAGGGCCAAGGCGCTGTTTCGTAGGGCAAACGACCAATCGACGAGCTCAGTGCTACGTCACTGCGCGTACAAGGAGGATGGGTCAGGTGTAGGAAAGCAGCGCGGGAATTGTTTTTCGAAATGGAGGGTCTGCGCGGCGCGCAGCGCAGTAATATTCGGGAAACGTGGTCGCCGCGGTCTACTGTACGAATTGGCGAGCTTGTTTGGGGGGTGTTAAAAAAAAGTAGGAGCCTGTTGACGGGCCCTTTAAGGACTTAGTTAAAAAATTCTTCTGGCTTCCACATTTATTTCTCACGCACTGAGCCTCAAGCATACGTTTTTTATGAGTTACAAAACCTTTCTACTTTTTGGACAATCCCCAATATTGCGCACAATCCATTGATCCACGGATACGAAGTAGAAGAAGAAGTTGGAGAACGAAGAAAGTGGCCACACGGTACAGTTGTTATGGCCCATTTCAAGAAGAGTTTCAAAGAATCGCTCTCGTCGGTGTCTCCCGGTACAGTACGTCGGATAGGTCGCGCCTGCTTCCTTCGGCTCGTGCTGCCCCTAGCAGCCTGGATCCTCATCTACGTGGTGGTGGTCCGTCACGGCAGCGTGTACGAGCGCACCATCGTGACCTCAGTGGCCGCGGTCGACGTGCTTCCGCTCTGCGATCGGTTCTGCGACCCGCAACGAGTGTGGGGCACCCAGGCCACCGTAGAAACTTTCAAGTTGCCCGACACCCGCCAGGAGAGCGTCTGGAAGATGGAGGTGTCGGGTGGACTGCCCGTGGACGGTTTTCGTCTCTTCAGCGGCTCCTTTTCGGTGCGCCTCACAGAGCCGCGACGCTGCGAAGTGATCCGGGACGCCGTGTACTGCGTGGGCCACACCATATTCTGCCTTCGCTCGGTAGTCAACACGACGCTGGAGCCGCTGCAGCCCGCTGGGGTCAACGTGACGGAGGTGGTGCGACTCAGCATGCCACTGTCTGTCGCTCTGTGGTACACGGAGAGAGCGATGCGGGCTCACGAAAAAATGCTGAGGAAATCGCTGGAGGATTGACTATGACGTGGCGCCCAGAGTCGTTTCCAAAGTACGTGACGAACGCTTTCGTGGACATTACAATCGCACACGGCCCGCGAGCTTCCTTTCATTGTTTCATGAATCGTGTATCTCATAATAAATTAGGTATCTGTACTGCTCGGAGTGTTTTCGAGAAAAGTATACATGTAATACATCATCATATACGCCGTATGGAATGGGCCACATCTATCCACTCGCTTTATTTACTAATGATTACGTTGCTGACGTGTCTGTGACCTAATTTTAACAAGGTCTCATAGATAATTTGCATAACATTTGTATTATTATGGGCAGTCAGCGTCCAAAGTTTAGGGTTTAGGGATCACGAGACACAAGAAAAACAGGATATTCCACTGCTTCGGCAGGCAGACTTAAACTCAGATGTCCGACCTTCTCTCTAAGGCGCTAAAACATGGTTGATCCCTCCGTCATAGGAATCGGTATAACACGAAACTGAAACCTGTCCTTACAGATGTAGTTGAATGTTTACTGTAAATTGATATAAGAGAGCTTGTATAATGTCTGCTGGTGTTTGACAGTTATAACGCCGTTTAACGTGGATGCATCCACGTTGACGCCTGGTGGTACGTCTGTATCCCGACAACTAACGTCCACTAACTATCTAACGCTACCGCCGCTGTTGCTGCATGCGCTTGTGTGCGTTTCACCCCGTCGTTGTTCTGGTGTGGAGCATTAATAGAGAGTTTTAGTTGAGCGCTGGTGTGGAGCATTAATAGAAAGTTTTAGTTGAGCGTCCGCTACAGCTGTGCGGACGCACCCTGCCATGGGGAATATGGATTGCAGGCTGCGTCCGCAGAGCTGCTGCGGATGGCCAACTAAAAGTGTCTAATACATACCCTATTGCAAAACCCAGCGCCGCTGGGTACCAGCGTCCAGTGCCATGCCGGATTATGGGCCCAGTATCGCGCTGGATACAGGGACGCTGGAGTGGCATTTTACTGGGAAGCGCTGGTACTCCCGCGCAATACGGCTCTACAGCGTTGAAATAGCGGTGCCTATGTGCCATAAATAAATATATTAGTGAAAGAAGTGATATAGAACGCATTAACGCAATAAAAAAAAAAAAGAAAAGAAAGCCATATGAAAAAAAAGTATTCGTCAGGAGGATTCGAACTCGCCACCTCCTGATTCCGAACTGAGTGTTCAACCCACTACGCCACGCCGGAACATGTTAACTATGCGTAAAACAACTATTTAACCAATAAACACACAGTTCGGCTTCATGTTTACATGTCGCACAGTCACGATAGACGCGATCTTCCTTTCCAAATAACAACTGCGTCTTTATTATACACAAACGACCGGCGGCCGGTACCGAATGACATGCCGATAATGGCAAGAGCGCTAAGTTTCTTTAAGAATTCACATGTTAACTACGAAAAATATGAAATACACGTAGAGCAGGCACTGTTTGCTGGCTGTTACTGCCGATTTTTTTCATAGCCGTTTCTCGCTCTTGCTACTGGTCAACATTTACAGAGGTCTTATGATGACTAGTTCGATAAACAGGTGCGTACATGATTGAGTATTGAGTAGTGTTATCGCGCAAGCGACGATACGCCAGTACAGCGAACGTGCCAGTGTACAGATTTGCAGTTCTATCGATACCTATAACTAAGAAACCGATCAACTAAATACAAATACAATGCGCTAAAGGAATATGTCACTATGTTAGTTCACTAAGGCGTACCAAATTACCGACTGACAATTATGCGTTCTTACATAAGAGCCACGAGAAGTACCGGTAGCGCGGCCGGCAGCTTTCGGTTTCAGCTTGTGTGCGTTGCTGAAAGCGCGTCGCTTCGATGGTTATCGCTCCTTGTGCGGACACCGTACACAAGGAAAAATGGTTCATTTAGGTTAACGAATGTCCAAACTGTACTTTACAGTCATCCTTACGCTTTAGAATTGCGTGTACTTAAAGCGCGAAGCGCCGGTAACATGTACACGGACACGGCCGGCACACTAGGCCTAACGCTCGCTGGGAGTCTCGCTGGGATAGGACCGGTCTCGGCGCAGCTGAGTTGCGATGGTTGAAGTTTCTGCATTCAAGCTTCGGAACCTTTCTAATGGTTAACTAAAGTTCAGCTGAAGTAAGTAGAAGGGCAAACAGTGCCAGAAATGCGTTTCCGGTGTGGTGATATCGAACGGCGGCTGTTTTTCTGGCCTCCGTTGGGTGGGGTTGCGAAGCCAGAGCTCAATTGCTTCTCGCCAACTGTGCGGCGATGTAACGATTTGCTGTTTCTGGTAGGACCGGCGCCTCCAGACTTATAAACACTGCAAAATGTAATCATTACAACAACCCATCCCTGATGCCAGACTGGTATATGCGCGGCGCATGCACAAAACGTGCATTCATCGCTGCTACGTTCTCCGCAAGAATTAACGCCGTTATTGAATCTGCGTGAATAAGAAAAAAAAAGTACGCTAACAAGCAAAATAATCAGCGTTGGCTCCTTTGTGTTATTAACGCAATTTTTTCTGCATTCCAAAGGGAAAAATAAAAATGACGGTGATTTCGCATATATCACATAATATATGACTTGCGCATCATTCTCTTTCTCTGCCAAGCTAGAAGTTGGGGGGGGGGGGGGAACTAGGGGCCCGGGCCTTCCCTCGAAATTCGGATGGAAGGGGGGCGTTTACCGAGGAAAAATAATAAAAATCGGCGTTTTTCAAGGCTTTCAACAAGCAAGTGCCCCCCCCCCCCCCCCCCCCGCAAAAATTTTTTTGGCTATGGGCCTGCCTGTTAGGGCAGCATTCATTGGTACCATCGAATCAAACATTCTATATTCAAAGATACCGAAACATTCCGCCGCATACACTTCAGAAACTTGCATGCCGCACTGGAAGAAACAGTGCAGGCTCCAGTGTGCACCAGCGCACTCCAGTGAAAATTCCAGCGTTTCCAGCGCTTCCCAGTACGCGCCAGCTCACAGCGGCCAAGCCAACGCCCCTACCAGTGCGACCCAGCTCTGTCCCAGTGCGCTCACCGAAGTGCCAGTGAATCCCAGCGTGTACCAGTGTTCCCAGTGCGATCCAGCGCCAAAAAACGTACTGGTATCACGCTGGGGGCGCTGGTTTTTGCAATAGGGATATGTTTAACATAGGGAACGTGCACGCAGTTCGCTTCGACTAGCTTAAAAAGCATCTTCACGGGAGGACACACGCGAGATGATTTCCATTGCAGTTTTTTGGGGAACCATGCAAAAATAAGCGAGTTACCGAACCGGAGAGCCCTTCCGACTACACGGTGTCACGGTGGCGGACACTACTAAATTAAGGTGCGTTGATGCGAGCTTTATCCGATTTCGGATGAGGATGTAGTGTTGGTCAAAAGTTCGCGGGCCACGATTCCATAGAGATACATATAATAGTGGGCTGCAAACTTTTGACGCCACCCGCCTCTACATCCGCGGCGCCTTCTATGCAGCGTATGTAGTGAAATGGAATTTTTGGGACCCTATGCGCGGCGTCTCCATTGGTCGATATGCGCGGTGGTCCCCATCTCAGAACGCGCCTTTGTATGACGTCAAACCAGCTGTAATTTTTGCTTCCCATGGCTTTAAACTGCCACGGGACGCGGTGGGCGGCGTCTCCATCGGTCGCTTTGCCCTAACGGCTCAAGTGAAGCGAGACTGCTGGGAGCCCACCACTGCGCCTCGGGTTTTCTCTGTGAGAAATGCTTATTTTCTTCACCGTTTTTTGCTGCAGGACACGTTCGGCGGGGAAGCTGTGGGGCGGATGCGGAGCGTCGTTGCATCTAACCAATTCTAACACCGAAGGTACTACGTACACACAAAACAAACAATGGGTAGCTATTCAATTAATATACATTAATTATCCAAGGGGTTAAGTGGCCCTTTACAGCCGCGCTTCGCTCTTCCCGAAACAGACAAGGCCCTTGCTAAAGGTCCTCGTCCGCTTCGTGTTCTTGTGTCGTTCGTCGCTGTTCATGCACACAGCGCATCGTTTCACTTCGCAATGCGATACCAACTAGCCACAGTACTGTTCTAACTTCTAAATGTTACAACAGCTTGAGGAGCCCTGACCTCCTAGTAAACAGGGTAATACAGAAGCGTGCGGCAAAGTAAACCAAGTAAAAGAAGATTATGTTTCATAATGTGCTTAAAAAGATTTTAATGCAGGCATAGAAAAAAATGTTGCAGTGGCTTAGCTCGGCTATGCCAGGATATACGTAGCGTTAGAAAAACTTCAGCTGATTATTCTTAGCTTTCCTGACTGTCTAGGATTAGCTTGATTATCATGCTTACTGCTGCTCCAATGACACACACACACACGGTATACGTATTATGTGGCACATGTATATTAATTTTTGCTCAACGTCGTTGCTTCTCTATTGCCACAAAGACGGCTCGGTGATCAGTGAAGTAACACGCTGCCATCTCTATGGCCCCAACGCAGTATTTGGAATTATCTGTCTCTGATAGACAAGATGAATGGTGGTGAATCCCAAATCCTGCTCAAATCCGGCTTCCATGAATCCCAAATCCCAACTTGGGACGCTAATTGCCAGGCAACTACTTTGGGATCCGATGAGTCAAGCTTCTCCGCTCTTCTGCGCCGTTGAGCAGCATTTGCGCTCTCCTTCTTCATGGCTATACCACACAGGCAAACGCCAGTCAGAAGCGTCGCGGCTCCAGCGTAGTGTCAGACGGCGACTGCACAGCGAAGACTGCGCGCGCGCGCCGGCGCCACTGCGTCTACCACGGCTACGACTTCACTCCTCTGGAATGCGCAGACCGGCAGCGGTGAGTCGCGCGCTGCGGCGGCGGAGTGCGCGGGAGGTGCCGGCTCCGGTGCGCCAGCTGTGTGACATCACTGATCATCGCGCATGCGCAGCACTGGCTCTTGATGAGCCGCGCGAAACGGGAGGGCTTGGCTAGGCCAGTGTAGCTAACGCTACAAAAGGCAGTCCCGAAAGAGCGCCCCTTGGCTCGTGGTGGCGCAAGCTGGGATGGCGCAACCCTGGCTATTGTAAGCTTATGCCCCAGGAGGCGAGGAAACGAGATGGCTGAACCAGAAGACACGAAAAAATTCAAAAGGATCACCAGCATACAACTTGGCGGCACTTTCTTCACCATGAAAGGCAACACGGGATCACTGGACAACGTATCCCTAGGGGTCATAAGCGGACTTCTGGCCGGTACGAGCGAAGAACTCAAGGCAGGCCTCCGCGCACCGGCGTGGAGGCCCATATGCTCGGGCAATCGTCCGCGGCGGTGATTTTTTTCCAAGGACCACACGTTCCATATTACGTCTGTTTCCATAGTCTCGATTTTTGATGCAGACCCTTTAGAACATTGGTGCAATACTGCAGGACCTGCGGCAACACGGGACACCGTCAGGCTATCTGCCCACGACCACTGCCCGATTTCTGCTCTAAATGCACCAAGACCAACCAGCCATCCGACCACGCATGCAAACCCGCCTGTAAGCTTTGCGGAGTGGGACATGAAACTGCAAGCAAAGATTGCAAGAAAAGAGTTGAACCCAATTCTCCGCCATTCCTCATCCGACAGTAGCGAATGTACACGCTCAAGGCACGAGACTGCCCCAAAAATCTACGGGGTGAAGAATTCTCAGAATTAGAAAGGCAGACGACCAACTTGCACCATAGCTCTGGCAGCACTCCCACACGAGGTGGATCACGGTCTATTCTCCGGCCATGCCCACGATCACCATCCCGATGAAGCTCACGCTCGCACTGGCCAAAAAGAGTGAGCTATGCGACCGCAGCAAGTGGTTAGAGTGGCTCTGGAGCTACAAGCTAGTGCATGTCTTCGTCGCTTGAGAATAAAGCCTGAAGACCTCTCCAAGAAAGATAGGGTGCACATTCAACAAAATACATTACAGCTAGGATCAAGCTAGTCGACTAGAAAGCCAATAGGCACTTATCGACAAGCTGATACAGAGCCGCCAGAAACAGCAAGGCAATAAGAACAAGCTTCTTAAAAATTGTGGGGGACAAAGAGACCTCATAGACAAACTGCACCAGAGATGGACGATCTTCCAAAAGAGTGACGGACAACCGGATACCCTCCTTCTAACAGCAGATGTGAAATGTATTGTCGACGCAAAATTCCAGATCTACAAGAAACTCCCATGTAAAGTATCCCCACTAAAGTTGAAAACATTGTAAAGGGAGCGATGGATAATTTCGCCTCACGCATCACCAACAAGATTACTACGTTAGACGCCAAAGTGGACGGACTTGCAGTGCAGCTAAACAACTTCATAGCATACGCGAAGAAGACCTACGTCATCAAAAAGCGCCTGAACACTTCACTAAGTGACGTTCGTCCTGACAGAAAGAGGGCGCGAGCAAATGGCCCAAGTACTTCTCGCTCAGTTTCACCTACCCGCGAGCGCCCGCGGGGACCTGAAACTATTGAGGATGGCGGTCTCTAATCACAGGACTACAAACACGCTCTAAACTCTGTGTATCTGGCAGCGGAACGTTCCTACCATCCCCGCTATGCTACCTTACAAGAACTTGTCAAGCAAGACCCAAGCGACCTTATAGCACTGCAAGAAAGAAA